>CAUYPK010065924.1:0-35602 GCA_963574355.1 Loris lydekkerianus | reverse complement strand
AAGAGAGCCTTTTGCATGTCAAGGTACAGGAAGCAGAGATCACCCCTGCACTGCTACCTACACTTACCTGCTAGAAGTAAAAATTAGTTAAGTGTAAATGATTATCATATATATTTTCTCTCTTTTTTTTGAATGTACACACTGTAACAAGAGTGACAGACCTGAAATTACAATCACCAAACAAACCCAAGATAGTTGTTGTCCACTTTCATTGGCAAATACAGCACAGAGGACATTGTCTGCGAATTGGGATGTCATCAAAGAGGAGGTGGTGGAGGCTCATTTCCTTTATTACTCTCTTTTAAATTTAGGTTTTCTAAAGCAACATCTAAAGGCATAATATCTACACAGCCCATAGCACCAAAATCTGCCATTTCCCCCCGTTCATCCTCGTCTGAGGACGAGCTCTCTTCGCGCACTAAAGTGGACAGAAGAAGCTCTTGGACAAATAGGCTGCGGTCTGCACGCTCACTTTCCATGGACTGGCGCTCTGTTTCAGACATTTTAGGATCATTCAACCTGTATAAATTAAAAAGAAAAGACTATTTGTAAAAAGTCAAAATCAATGGCATGACTAGTTTTTATAATGTTCACTACTGTGCAAGCTTTATGGATAGGAAAATTCAGAGGGAGACATCCTGCTGAAACACTTTGCTCTAATTCATCACCTTAGCTATGTTGAGATGATGCCCTACACTTGGTGATTTTCAACAGGTGCACCATGAAAATTTTTAAAGATGAAGTTTGGTGCCCATAGTAATACAGTAATTACAGTGCCAGCCACATACAATGAGTCTGGCAGGTTTGAACCCAGCCTGGGCCAGCTAAACAATAGTAACAACTACAACACAAAAACAGTTGGGCATTGTGACGGGTGCCTATAGTCCCAGCTACTTCGGAGGCTGAGGCAAGAAAATCGTTTAAGCCCAAGAGTTTAAGGTTGCTGTGAGCTGTGATGCCACAGAACTCTACCAAGGGCAACACAGTGAGACTCTGTCTCAAACAAACAAACAAAAAAAACTTTTAAATATCATTAATTATTTTAGAAAGACCTTCAAATGACAGTAAGTATATGCTTTTTTTTTTTCTGATCAACATAATTTAAGAGTGCTATGAGAATTTACCTATAGGTTCAAGTATGCTGTGAGATAACAAAGGTTAAAAAACACTGCCCACCCTTTTAGCAATACTGTTAGTTTGAGGTGCTAATCTATGCTTTAATTATATACAATGAGAAAAAAATTCCATTTAGACTTCTCCCACTCTTTCCAGAGAAAACTGGGCGAAAGGCTTGGCACCTGTAGCTCAGCAGTTAGGGCACCACCACATACACCAAGGCTAGCAGGTTCAAACCTGGCCTGGGCCTGCTAAACAACAATGACAACTATTAACAACAACAACAACAAAAAAATACCCAGGTATTGTGGCGGGCACCTGTAGTCCCAGCTACTTGGGAGGCCGAGGCAAGAGAATTGTTTAAGCCTAAGAGTTGGAGGTTGCTATGAGCTGTGAAGCCATGACACTCTACCTAGGGCAACATAGTGACACTCTGGTCTCAAAAAAAGAAAGAAAGAAAAGAAAAGAAAAAGAAAAAAAAAACTGGGTGAAAATTTTTCTGAGGAAAACGATGTTTTTAACGGAATAGGTGTTTGAGGAAATAGTGGTTTCCCATACCAGAATTTCTCCTGTGGGTAAGTGGAAAGAGTAAAGTAGCAACTCTGTTCACAAAAACAAAATATATAGTGACCAAAATATTCAACTAATAAAAATCTTAAAATTTCTTTTAACTTTTTCCTGTTATTTTCATTTAATTCTTCCTGGACTTAAAGGTATTCCCAGAAGTTGGAGAGGGGACACCACACACACCCCTACCTTACCATAAACCTGCAGTTCAGCAGGGCAGATGCAAGGTCCACCTGCCTGATGTGCTCACGTGACAGATGCACTTTATGAGATCTGGGCTAGCTGGGAAATGTGGCTCATCTACACAGAGACTGGACAGATGCTAAGAGCTGAAAATTCTATTATACTTACTGCTTGTTACTAAACTTGTTAAATGACTTAAAATGTCAACCAATCTCCAACAAAAAACTAAGCTTAGATTCAGTAGTATTTTTCAACACTTTTTGGGGTTTTTTTTGAGACAGAGTTTCACTGTGTTGCCCTCAGTAGAGTGCTGTGACGTCACAGCTCACAGCAACCTCAAACTCTTGGGTGTAAGTGATTCTCTCGCCTCAGCTTCCCAAGTAGCTGGGACTACAGGTGTCCACCACAACGCCTTGCTAGCTCTTTTTGTTGTTGTTGTCATTGTTGTCTTTTAGCAGGCCGGGGCTGGGTTTGAACCTGCCAAACCAGGTGTATGTGGCTGGCACCCTAACCACTTAACTACGGGCACTGAGCCTATTTTTCAACACTTAATGGCAAAGAAGGAAAGGGAAACTAGCAGGAGCATGGGGGTCAGGAAAGCCTGTACGCATGTCAGGTGCTTGTCTCTGAGAGCTCATGGTGCCTGAACCCAGAGACAGATCTCCAACCAGTGCTGGCTCCCTGCTGTCCCACCAACCTATAAGGCATGGGAGCATTCCAAGTCATCACAGACAGCACTAACTGTGGATCAGGCTCTGTGTGAAGTGCTTTTTGTATGCATTAGTTCTTTGAACTTCTATGAAGGAGGTCCTATTATCATCAACATTTTACAGGAAGAGGAAACTGAAGCAGAGGTTAAGTAACTTGCTCCAAATCTCACAGCCATTAAATTCAAAACCACAGATGGCTCAGAAAATAAAAGATCCAAATTTCAAAACTTAAAGAAAATAAACATATCTGGAAGGTAATTACATAAAAGCCATTAAATCCCCGGTGAAAGAAAATGACTGATTACATTTACAGTTAAAATCAAATTAAGAATCTAATGCAATAGGAGATGGAGCAGTTAGGTACATAGTCTCAGTCCAAAATGAAAAAATATTAAGAGCTGAACTACATTCCATGTTCTTAGCTTTGGAAAAGGCCTTTGGTAAAGAAAAACAAAACCCACAAAACTAGAATTCAAACCTACTACAGAAAGATAAAGGTTGTGTACAAGATGACCCATATAGTAACAAGGCAAACTAGAAACACAGATGAAGGCCTTTGTACCTTTGGAGAGCACGTACTTCCAATATTACTGTTCTGATTTTCAGAAAAATAAACTGAGGAAATAACCTCATTCCTGAGGGACAGACAACATCTGGTACCAAGGCTTGACTTCGTAATGGGTAAACTTCAATGCGATCTAAAAGGAACTGCAAAGCTTGTGAGGTTCTTCAAACTGGGGTTAGCAAAATGAGCCAGTCCTATTACCAAAGACTGCATCTGACTCAGACACTTAAAGAATCACTTTCTAAAAGGTCATTTTGGAAGTCAAAAAAACTGTGTCCATAACACAGTTTCAGGCAACACTAATAGGGAATGTTCCTGGTCAATGAAGAGACCAAAGATAAGGCCTGAGTCCTACATATATCACATGGGAGTTGTGTGATGAGAGACCAACATTCCTCCTGCACACTGGCTTCCTTGCCTTGAAAATTTACAATGCAGGTTAATATATTTGAAGTTCTGAGAAGCCCAATAGTAAATATTTTACTCCATTTCCCCCAGTCTTATTCACTGAGGGGAAAAGTATAAGTAATGATATATATTCCTTAGATTATATCAGGTTGCAGGGGCATTTCTGGGGAATTAGATGAATCACATGAGTACAACTAAGTGATACTGCTAACAAAGTGGAATGGTCTGTAAACTGCAAGGTACAGTAGCAGATGACAGAAGGGGGACTTCAAGAAGCTACAACCAGAATCAAGGAGAGCACTCAGAGACCACCCATACCATGCCCATTCTATACTAGGTGTCTAGTATAGAATAATTGCACAGAAAAAACACAGATCAAGCCCACTGAGTAGTCTGGGGAACAAAATAAAAATAAAGAATACGGCAAGGGTGGGAAGACATCTTTTCCTGAAGGCACTAGCAAGACATTCCACACACAGTTCCATAAACTCTCAGCACACACACACATTAATAGATTTCCTTTATTTTGAGGAAAGTGCCTAGATCTTTCAAGTTATAGGCCTGCTACTGGTCAGTCCCTACAGAATAAGCTACATGGCAGCAGGTAGATCAACAGTGGCTCTGTGATTTATGTTAAAGCAACATTTCCTGGTAATAGCAAGGCACAGTTACTGACCATGCAGAGATAATTTGAAGGTAAATTCCTCACTTAAAACTTCTTCCTTAGTGGCTCAAGTCTGTAATCCTAACTCTTGGGAGGCTGATGCAGGTGGATCACCTGAGCTCACAGGTTCGAGACAAGCCTGAGCCAAAATGAGAACTCATCTCTAAAAATAGCCAGGTGTTGTGGCAGGTGCCTGTAGTTCCACCTACTTGGAAGGCTGAGGCAAGAAGATAGTTTGAGCCCAAGAGTTTGAGGTTGCTTAAAAGGAAGAGCAAGTATCCAGTGTAGACAATACTAACATGAAACCAACAGATAAATAACTACACAGCTACATGAGAGAAAAACACAATTTAAGTAGGGAGAGGAGGGGAGAAAGGGAAGAGGAAGGAGACAGAGTTTTGAGTTGTTGCCCTGTGTAGAGTGCCATGGTGTCATAGCTCACAGCAACTTCCAACTCTGGGCTCAAGTGATCCTCTTTTTCTATTTTTAGTAAAGACCGGGGGGTCTCACTTTGCTCAGGCTGGTCTCAAACTTGTGAGCTCAAACTATCTACCCACCTTGGCTTCCCAGAGTATTGGGACACCAGGCTTGAACCACCACGCCCGGCCTCTTAGGGAAATAGTGAATGTGTGCAGTATTTTGGGTTTTTTTTCCCTTGAGACAAAGCCTCACTCTGTTGCTTCGGGCTAGAGTGCCATGGCATTAGTCTAGCTCACAGCAACCTCAAACTCCTAGGTTCAAGCGATCCTCTTGCCTCAGCCTTCTAAGTAGCTGGAGTCCACTATAGGTACCTGCCACAATGCCTGGTTAATTGTTTTTTGAGACACAGCCTTACTTTGCTGCCCTTGGTAGAGTACCATGGCGTCACAGCTCACAGCAACCTCAAACTCTTGGGCTCAAGTGGTTCTCTTGCCTCAACCTCCCCGGTTTCTGGGACTACAGGTGCCCACCACAATGCCTGACTATTTTTAGACACAGGGTCTTGCTCCCGAGTTCAAGGGATCCTCCCACGTCAACCTTCCAGAGTACTAGGATTACAGGCATGAGCCACTGTGCTCAGCCTATTTTTTCTATTTTTAGCAGAGACAGGGTCTTGCTCTTGCTCAGACTGGTCTTGAACTCCTAAACTCACAGGATTCTCCTTGTCTTGGCCTCCATAATGTTAGGACTGCAGGAGTGAACCATTGTGCCCAGCTGAATGTGCAGTTTTTATCAAAAATCTGTATATTTTAATGGTTTGACCAAATGCAGAGTTTAAGGAAATATATACGCACAAAAGAAAAAAAGCAGACTATATAGGGATAATAAAACATTATTTCTCTAACAAAATTATATTAATAAACAAGCTACCTTGTTAAAAGAAACTGGGAATTCTGGAGAGTCTGCTGACTGCTTTCCGTATTAGCTGTGTTGGTTGTTGCTGTGGATTGTGTGATTGTAGTCGTGACACTGCTTGTGTTAGTACGCCGGGTTGCATTGCGTGCCGTCTCCAGTTGTTGCCGTGCTGCCTGGGCGTGCTGCCGTTCTAGCTGCAGCTGCATCTGTAGTTGTTGTAACTGAGAAGCGGAAGGGCCAGAAGAATTAAGCTGTCCTCCTGCAGAACGTCTCACTCCCGACAACTGAGATAAAAGCTCTGCCAGTGAAAATAAAGGTAATTAATACCTACTTAATACTGAGGAAAACAGAATGCTACAGGATCAGACTTTTACTGAAAGAACGTCCAAAAGCACCATGAATGGTAGGTTTCAGCTAACAGCTCAGTATCTTTTAGAATGCCTCCTCGAAGTAGGAATTACTGTGTATAGAAAATGTAAAAACATATGAATAATTGTATGAAGACACAATTATTTTTGCTTTAAGCAAAATTTAGTAGATTGTTTTCAAAATTACTTGCATAATAGACTAATTTAGTTATACTTTCTCTTAAGATTTAACAGATAAAAGAGATTTCATCTGTGAATCTAATTTTATTAGCTCTCTCAATATGAGTTCAGCGATCTCAATATGGAAGCAGAGATCAGGTCTACTCTGTGTAATATATTCCCAGCTCTTAGAACAGGGCCTGACTTACAGCAGGAATGCAAGTATTTATTACATGACTGAATGAATGGTTAGGATTAAGTCCAAGAAGACTGGATCATTTCTAATTGTGGTCCTTGCACACTTGTCTCTGCCTTTCCCTCTAGTACTTTCTGGTACCTTTGTTTCAGAGTGTCACTTCAGTTGAGTACCAGTAGCAGTGCTTAGTAAGGCTGACAGGCTCCTGATGCACTTGACTATGCAGCCTATTTAGTGGTATGTTATGATCCAGACTGTCTTGTGCCCATAAGGTTGTATTCATCAAGAGAGATCAAAACCTCTTTTTTATTTTATTTTTTTTTGTAGAGACAGAGTCTCACTTTATTGCTGTTGGTAGAGTGCTGTGGCATCACACAGCTCACAGCAACCTCCAACTCCTGGTCTTAGGCAATTCTCTTGCCTTAGCCTCATGAGTAGCTGGGACTACAGGTGCCTGCCAGAACGCCCGGCTGTATTTTTTTGTTGCAGTTTGGCCAGGGTCGGGTTTGAACCCACCTCCCTCGGTATATGGGCCGGCGCCCTACTCACTGAGCCACCTCTACCTTTATCTAACTAACTAAGGTGCAATAAATGTCTTCTCCCAGGTGGAGGGAAAAGCTTACAGGGAATTGACTACTGCCTTTCAGATCTTTGCAGGCCAGCAAACACTCTTTATCATTAAGACTCATTAATGAGCCAGGTGCAGTGGCTTGTGCCTATGATCCCAGTGCTCTGGGAGGCTGAGGTGGAAGCAGTGCTCGAGCTCAGGAGTTTAAGACCAGTCTGAGCAACAAAGCAAGACTCTGTCTCTACAAAAAACACTAACTAGACATGGTAGCATATGCCTGCAGTACCAGTTACCTGGGAGGCTGAGGTGGGAGGATCCCCCGAGCTCAGGAGTTGTAGGTTACAGTGATCTATGATTAAGCCATGGCACTACAGCCTAGGTGACAGAGATCCCTGTCACAAAACAAAAACAAACTGAGAAACACTAACAGGGTTTCTGTTTTCTTACTACAGGAATTTTTACAAGGCTGGGTGCAGAGGCTCATGCCTGTAATCCTAGCACTCTGGGAGGCCAAGGCAGGTGGAGCGCCTGAACTCACAAGTTAGAGACCAGCCAGAGCAAGAGCTTGTCTCTAAAAATAGCTGGGCTTTGTGGTGGGCGCCTGTACTCCCAGCTACTTGGAGGCTAAAGAGAAAGAATCACTTAAGCCAGTGGTTCTCAACTTTCCTAATGCTGTGATGTATTTTCATTGTTACAAAGGGGTCGCGACCCACAGGTTGAGAACCACTGGCTTAAGCCCAAGAGTTTGAGGTTGCTGTAAGCCGGGACACCATGGCACTCTACCATGGGTGACAAAGTGAGACTATGTCTCAATGAAAAAATAATAAAAACAAAAACAATAATTTTTACTGACAAAAAAATCAAATGAAGAGAATTTCTTAATTTGAATGTTGTTCCCAGAAATTGCTGTAACTTTAAGAACCTGCTACCAAAAAGAGTACATAAATATTTCCTTTGGGTAAAGAAATATTTTTAAAAATCCCCCCAAACACAGGCTTGTTTTCATTGTTACACATCAAAATATCCAAAGTACATTTGGAACTGAGAACTCATACATGCAGACACATTTTAGAGCTGTTTCTTTAAACTCCTCAGAGTCTTAACTTTTGTCTGTTAAGACAAAAGTCTTGCAGACTCTTAGGCTATAGTGATTTCTGACATTTTGTTTTGAGACAGGTTTCACTCTGTCCCTCTAGCTGGAGTTCAGTAGAGTCATCATAGATCACAGCAACCTCAAACTCTTGGGGTTAAGCGATCCTTCTGCCTCAGCCTCCCATGTAGCTGGGACTACAAACACCACCACCACCACACCCACCACTCTACAGACACCATTTCTGTAGAGATGGTGTCTTGCTCTTGGCTCAGGCTACCCTTAAACTCCTGGCTGCAAGCCATTCTCCCACTTTGGTCTTCCACAGTGGCTCACACTAGGGTTATAGGCATGAAGGGCCACTGCAGCCAGCCTGACATTGTGATCCTATGCAGTGCTACTAGCTTCCTAGGTTTGCCATGCGCTAGACATAGTGTCTTGGCCATGAGCTACAGTTCAAATGCTGGGATTTTTTTCCAGTTAAGATTTTCCCAAGCTCTTAAAAGTGTACAGTATATTCCACAATAATATTACAGTTCTCAAGCCAGGTGCAGTGGCTCACGTCTGTAATCCTAGTAGTCTGAGGCGCCAAGGTGAGTGGATTGCTTGATCTCACAGGTTCGAGACCAACCTGAGACAGAGTGAGACTCCACCTCTAAAAATAGCTAGGGGTTGTGGTGGGCACCTGTAGTCCCAGCTACTTGGGAGGCTGAGACAAGAGAATCGCTGGAGCCCAAGAGTCTGAGGTTGATGTGAGCTATGATGCCATGGCATTCTACCGGGGGTGTCAATGTGAGACTGTCTAAAAAAAAAAAAAAAAAAAAAAAAAAAAAATATATATATATATATATATATATATTTATTTATTTATATTTCTCAAATCAAGGCAAAAACAAAGTAATTTCTACTTTATTTATAAGAGCTTAATTCTTTACTCTTGTCAGTTAGCCTCTCTGTGTACCTGTGGAGGTTTTAACCATGAATTTTTGAAGGTTTACCTACTCTGAATCTTTTATGGTTTTCCTGGGCTTCAATGGAGGCCACCAAATCAATATAAACTATATGTCATTATCTTCTGCCCCTAAGTACAGTAGCTTCTCTTATCCCTAGGGAACACATTCCAAGGCTCCCAGTGAATAGCTGAACAGCAGACAGTACTAACCTTATTATAAGACTATGCTTTTCCTATACAGCAATTCCTATGATAAAGTTTAATTTATAAATTAGGCACAGTAAGAGATTAATGATAAAAAAGAATAATTATAACAATATACCGTAACAAAAGTGGGAAGGCTTGGCACTTGTAGCCCAGGCCTGCTAAACAAAATGATAATTGCAACAACAAAAAAGTGGTGTGAATATGGTCTTACTCTTTTAAAGTGTCTCACTGTACCATAATCACCTATTTACAGACTGTAGTTGACTACAGGTAACTAAACCAGGGAAAGTGAAACCTAAAATAAGGAAGGGACTGCTGGGCTTAAAAGCCAGAGCAAAATGAACTACTTTAACTGTTTTACGTCACCCTCAGTAGAGTGCTGTGGTGTCACAGTTCATAGCAACCTCAAACTCTTGGGCTTAAGTGCTTCTCTTGTCTCAGCTTCCCAAGTAGCTGGGACTACAGGCGCCTGCCACAACGCCCGGCTATATTTTTGTTGTAGTCGTCGTCGTCGTTTTTAGCAGGCGCGGGCCAGGTTCAAACCTTCCAGCCCCAGTGTATGTGGCTGGTGCCCTAACCATTTAGCTGTAGGCACCGAGCCACTTTAACTGCTTTAAAAATATTTTACCTTTACAAAATATTTAGAAATTTTTGTGAAGAAACATGGGTGTGTGAGGTAAGACTAAGAACACAAACCTCAAGAAATTTTATAAGAGTTCTCCCTGACCCTGCCATCTCTTTATTAATGTGAAACTAACTTACCAGCTATAGGATCCATGGCTTCCCTATTGCTTGGAGAATATGAACTCTGAGAAGAAGAAAGTCCACCAGTAGAACTGCTAGTAAAGTGCATGTTTGATCTACGAGCACGAGGACCTCCTAATCCCCGGCCAGGGTGAAACATTCTACGTACATGTCGAACACCACTCGATTCATCATAACTCAAAAGTTAAGGACCAAAGTATATCACAGAAAGGAAAAAAATCACTTGAACCCTTGTTAGACAGACATACAGATTTTCTAAACTATAAGCATTTTAAAACAGGACATTTAATTCTGAATGGAAATGTTCCATCTTTACCTGTAAGGATTATTAATCCTAAAAAAGACTCTCAAATATAAAGCAACGTGTGTGTGTGTGTGTGTGTGTGTGTGTGAGAGAGAGAGAGAGAGAGAGAGAGAGAGAGAGAGAGAGAGAGAGATAGAGAGAGAGAGAATGTGGTGGGCAGAGTAAGCAAAGTTTCTCCATCGAAGGAGAAATTTATTCCTAGACTCCAGCTATTATGACCACAAATCATAACAAGATGAGGTCCAAGGTACTGACTGGACAAACACTGAAGGTGAAACATTCCCTTACCCTCATCTCAATAATGAATTTCCCAAATGTTTATATCCAAATACAGGCTTGTTACAAGTTACAAATATCTGACTGACATACAACTCACATTTATGAACAAAAGCTATTACAGGTAATTGGTAAATGTACCTGTTCTAAGTTACATATAAATTAGACTTAAGAACAAACCTACAGAACTATATCTCATTTGTAACCTAGGGACTGCTTGTAATGATAATTACCAGTTTTTATATTGGGGAAGAGTTGAACTAATATACAGCTGATAAAATCTCAATGATTATCTATAATGAAAAAGGAACAACATGAATAATTTAAATTCAGTAAATACAAAACTCCTTTTATTAGTTTTAATCAGTCTTCCAGCTTTTCTCTAATGCCAGTGATAAACAGAAAACAGAGAATAGAATTTCTTATGTAAACAGACACATACAGAGCTTAACATGGCATTTCTCAAGAAGTTAAATTTCCACCAGCCTCAACCATCTTATATAGCTGAGTATGGAGTTGAACTGAAGAAAAATCTTGAGTTGCAAAGAGCTGTCAAAACTCATGAAGATGACAATGTTCTGACACGGGCAAGAGTGGGGGGCAGGGAGCTAGACCATATGAAAGAGATTTCTCCCTCAAAGCAGCAAGCAGAACAGATTTCCAATGCAGATTAACTTTTTGCTGGCTTCCTGGTTTTTTAGCTGATGGTTTTGGAGTCATTTAGGGACAGGGTAAATAACTTCAGAAGGCCCTCATACACTATCATACATGCACACACTTTTCTACCGTGGTACTCATGATGATGGTACAAGTTCTACAGACAGTGATGTAATGATCATTTTCTTTCTAAAAAGTAACTGGATGTGAAGTGCAATTGAGTAAAAAAGTCATCAAAATAGTGAAAATGAAAATAAAGTTCTAGTGCTTAAGAATTGCTTCAAAGTGCAAACATGGAAACTTTTACATGAGAACAGAAGTCTAAGTTAACAGGCAAAACATGGAAACTTTTACATGAGAACAGAACTCTAAGTTAACAGGCAATAGCTTTAGAAAAACAATTCATAACCTGAAACCAGAAGCATTGAGTCTACAAAATTAACTGCTCTGGTAGGCTCAGGATCTCAGGGAACACTGGCCACTACTGAGAAATAGGGAAAGGGATGCAGAAATGAAAGCAGGAAAGCAATTTCGAGCTAGACCTGACCTTATGCTACTCCATTCAGGGACCTGGCAGGAACTACTCTGTCTGGAGAAGGTGACTCAAAAGGGATAGGAATCCCAAGAAGTACACCTGCCCCACCAGCACACCATACGGCACCCACAGCAGGTAAGGCAGCAAAGAACAAGGGAAAGCAAACTCAGCCTCTTTACACTTAACAATTATATTTTAATTTGGATTGATATCTTCTTTTGTAAGAAAAATACCCTCCTGCAAGATACATAAACTGGTGAAATTGTCTTTTAAAAATCTAACGGTAAAAAACTAAAGATGATATGGGCAAGTCAACTTTTACCCAAATAACATGGTTCATATAAGTCATAGAATATAAAAATGGAAATAAGAAACTGCACCTCAGCCCTGAGTCACTTTTAGGAAAAAGTCAAATGAATAAAAGTAATTTAAAGATAAGTTTTTCTCTCCTTGGGGACATTCTCCTTAAAAATAATCAAAATGACAAATGTTACAAACGACTCTTTCCCTTGTCATCACTTAAAAGGATATTAAATCTCTAGGGGCTCTGTGTTCAAGTGTAAGATGAGCTGCAAAGTCATCTGTGACATGATTAGGATCGCCTCCAGGTAACGCTGCACATATTGGACAAATCTGAAATGAAAGTAAAGAAAGCAGGTTTAATAAATGAACATTGATCAGACATCCTTCTGGACCAGTATTCTGCTATAAATTTTACTATTATTAAGTTTTAAACGAACAAAAACACAGCAGATCCTGAACTAGTGAAAAGTAGTAGACGCCTAAGCAAGAACTGTCACACATCCATGTTGTCACTCACAGCTGGAGCACAGTCTCTCAGAGTCAAACACAATAGCTGTAGACACACCAAACCTGGACTGTGCAAGGCCTTGTAACAGCCAGGCCAAGTGATTTGCACGGTCTGGCAAAATAGTTTCCTTTTAAAAAACTGAAAATGTGCTAGTTAGTGCACATTTATGTTTAAGCCTAGTTTTAAATGGTAAAGAGAGAAATGAGCCTATAGACTTTAGGGCTAATCCCCAAATTAAGACAGCAAAGGTCTGATTAAATGCAACTGTACAAATTTGTATCTGTTGAATGCAATAAGACAGACAATGTCTACTGATAATATGCAAATGTGTGCTGTAAATTCACGAATGGGACTTCCCAGGGTAAAAAGGGGGAGGGTTTTTTTTAGAACCTTATTTCCCCAAGAAATAGGTGATGGGGCAGAAGCTTGTGATTCACTCAAATTCAAGGAGTAGAAGATCAACTCCCTTGTAGGATGTATGGCAAGAGACAGGAGAAAGCAGGAATAAAAATAGTGTGCATTTAGGTAGAATTCAGGGAAGGCTTGATAGGTTAGGAAGGTGGTTTCTGAAAGAGTGGTTTCAATAGAGTTGGTGAAACAGGGCAGGAGAGGGGAAGGACAGAAAGAATGAGGACTGTTTTACAGAAAGGGCCCTTACTCTTTCCAGAATTCTAAATGGGCAGATGATGGTCTAATAGTGGCAGCAAAGCCTTTAAATATGAAAAACTTCAATCTTATAAAATAGGGCCAAGAAAATAGGTCTGAAGCATGGTTAAAGCTATAGGCATATGCTTATCTATGCATAAGAATAGTGTGCATCACTTAAAGATAAGTGATTCATCTTGCCAGCACATGTGCAATGTGCTGAAATTCTTTCACCTGGAGGAAATCTAGGCCCTCAATTGACCTTATTGTTCCGCTTATAGAAAAGCAGGACGAGAAGAAAGGGGAAAAGTGAGACTTTAATATTGGGGTACAGAGGGGAGGACAAACTGCTCTAATTCCTGAAGGCTAAGCAAGTAACTTCCCATCTTCCAATGACTAGACAGCAGAAGTCTCTTGAGAGTCTGACTTTGACACCAGTTTCTCTTATCAGCTATCTGATTACATGACTCAGGAGAAATAGCCTCAAGAAAGCCTAAAAATGCTCAAGAGAAATAATACTTTAGTATGATAGTATGCAAAAGAACTAGAGAAGCTACAGTGGAATGTGCTAAGGGGCAAATGTGAAAAATAAGTATAATAGACAGACATTCTTGTGCCTTTCTTAGAAGATGCCACAAAGGAGGTTAGACATTTTTTTCCTCTATCAAGGAGAAGAGTAAATTGCATGTGTTTCTAAGATTACAGATTATCAACTCTCTCTTTACTAAGAATTTAGATTTTATGATCTGTTCCATTCTGACATTGCCCGGTAGTGTCTCATAAACTTATTTTACTTTTTGCATGCTTCTGGTCTTGCCCACCTAGATTGTAAACTCTTCTAGACACGCAAGACAGTGTGGTGTGTCTTTGGTTTGGTTTTAGCTGTGGCCAGACTTACTTTAAAACAAAAACAAAACAAGGCTAACAAAGTTGGAACAATCTGAAATAGCTACACTTATTTAAAAAGAAAACATACATGTTGGTTTAGATATGTTTGAGACTATTTATTTTGCAACAAATTAACTAGTGCCAGACCATGTGTACTTTTCTTTTACAATATTATAAGACTGTATAAGATTTTTATCCAAAGAGAAAATAACCACCAAAAGGAAAAAGCAACTTCCTTCTAAGGTATTTCTTTCAATTGGCCTTTGGATAAAATCTATGCACAACTTAAACTATGCTAAGACAGCTGTTGAAGCTTCCGTACTTCAGGGCATGTGTTAAGTGTTCATAGAAGAGAAAAAGCCTTCTCAAGGATACACACCTAGAGGGAGCACAGAACAGGAAGTAAAGATAACATGTGTATTAAGAATGACCCAATAAAACAGATAGAAAATCAAGGCCCTTCATTACTGTGTACTGATTTCATTTCTGTATTAAAAATCTTTTTGACTTCATTGTATTACAGTTACTGTGCTAAGATGGCAAAAGGAAGGTTTTTAGAACTGCTTTGTTCAGACAGAAATGACACAAAATCAATCAACCAGACAGCCTTCCCTAATGACCAGGGATAAGGAATTACTGAGGAGTGGAGTGGGAGAAATACCCAGGTTAACAGCTGAAACAAATCAAGAGAATAGATTCAGAATCAATTCCAAGATGTCGCATGCTTGGACCACATAGTTAACTCAGGTGAGGACCTGGAAAGAAAACTAACCTCAAATGCTGATGGGATCAGAGGCCTAGTCATCTTTTAGGTTTTACATTTTGTATTTTGCAAGCTAATTCATGTTTTAGGACAAAAACTTAGGTTTTTGATCTCCTGCCCAATTAAAAATATCAGCTTATCTTATAAAACCTGCAAATACAATGAATACCATACTGAATACTGTTTTGAGTATGCTACATGGTCAAGAAATTCCTTGAGAGTAGCTACTTGTACCTTGGCCATCTATTTTCCTAATACAGATAGAGATACTTTCAAGATTTGAGTGAGCACACTGTCCAACTGGATTATAATCTAATTTTCTGTTGCTGCAGTGGAACACTAAAATTACCTTATAATTGAGTTACTTCATATTAAATTTATTTACCTCGACAGTTCCATTCTCCTCATTTTAATGCTGAAGTTGGAACTGTCATCTGCTTCTAAAGATTTAGCATTTAGCATGTTAGGGAGTTTGTGCTACACACAAAAAGTTTTAATTTTCTGTACTTTTTATATGTAATTCAGAAAGTCCTAAGAAGTAATTAAGTTTTAGTATTAGACATGCTTCTAATATAGAAACAAATTATATGGGAATACCTTGGGAAGTCACAAAACTCGAAACATAATTTAGGCAGACTGAAAAATCACTCCTAAGAAATCTATCTGAATTGCTCCACTTCTTTATCTTGTTCATAATTCACTCTAGAGGTAAGTACTGTACATGCTTAAGCAGAATAATAATCTCACCCTAAACTCTATTTTTTTCTGTCTTCTCTGGAAGTAAATATTTTACTTTAAGAAAGAAAAGGAAATGAGAGCCTTCTATCACTTGACGGTGCCCACAGGAAGTTGAAATCTGGAGGGGGACAGGGCAGGTAGGTAGTGCCCCAAAGTTAGCAACAACTTTAGTGAAGAAGAAAAATAAACTCTAAGTCAGTAGGTTTGTTTATTTGTAATTAGTTTAAATTGGAGCTTGGCAATGTTTTATGTTCTTTTTTTCAAGGTAATAACCAGTTTGTCAAGCAAGGCTGAGTTTGGTAGAGCATCCTAGAAAAAAATGAACTTGGGCATGAATGAATACTAAGATTAGAATCTTCAAATATAATTTCTTGGCCAGTATTTTTTTTAAAAACCTGGGGAACAGGGCAGGAAAAGAAGTGGTAAAAGAAGAGAAAAAGCCAAAGAGTGCTTGAAGAATTACTAAGCTGCACGTGCCTGTAATCCGAGTGCCTTGGGAGGCCAAAGTGGGAGGATCCCTTGAGGCTGGGAATGCCAGACCAGCCTGAGCAACATATTAAGCCCGTCTCTACAAAAAGTTCTACAAATTAGCCAGACATGGTGATGCGTGACTGCAGTTCCAGTGACTTGGAGGCTGAGTCAGGAGGGTCACTAGAGCCCAGTAGTTTGAAGCTTCACTCCTGCCTGGGGAATAGACCTTGTTTCCAAAAAATGTCTAAATTCAAATTGTAGTAAATTTCTAAAAGCATTCTTCCCTTTCTCTTTGATTTTTATTTATTTATTTTTGAGACACAGTCTCACTGTCACCCTGGGTCGAGTGCCTTATCATAGCTCACAGCAACCTCAAACTAACACATCTAGGTTTTCATTAAAAAGGAAGGGAAGGTGGGCGGCACCTGTGGCTGAAAGGAGTAAGGCGCTGGCCCCAGATGCCGGAGGTGGCGGGTTCAAACCAAGCCCTGGCCAAAAACTGCAAAAAAAAAAAAAAAAAAAAAGGAAGGGAAGGCTTGGCGCCTGCAGTTCAGCAGTTAGGGTGCCGCCACATATGCCAGGGCTGGTGGGTTCGAACCCAGCCTGGGCTGGCTGAACACCAATGACAACTACAACCAAAAAATAGCCTGGTGTTGTGGCGGGGCCCTGTAGTCCCAGCTACTTGACTGAGGCTGAGGCAAGGGAATTGCTTAAGCCCAAGAGTTTGAGGTTGCTGTGAGCTGTGATGCTATGGCACTCTATCAAGAGCGACATAGTGACACTCTGTCTCTTCAAAAAAAAGGGAAGGGAATTAGGCCAGGCAAGGTGGCTCACACCTGTAATCCTAGTACTCAGTGAGGCCCAGGCAGATGAACTGCTTGAGCTCAGGAGTTTGAGATCAGCCTGAACATAAGCAAGACCCCATCTTTACTAAAAATAGAAAAAAACTAGCCGGGCATTGTGGAGGGCACCTGTAGTCCTAGCTACTTGGGAGGCTGAGGCAAAAGGATTGCTTCAGCCCAGGAGTTTGAGATTACTATGAGCTATGACACCACAGCACTATACCCAGGATGGCAAACTACCCCAATCCCTTTTTCTGGAGGATAATAAACACAAAAAGTAAAAAATAAGAAGAAATGAAAAATACAAAGCGAATAGTTCTTAGCAGTAAACTAATAGAAGACTGCTGCAATTGTGGGCAGAATATGTTATAATTTTTAGAAGTGAGAAAGAAATGTTGGTGAGCCCAAAGTGCTTTTACCTTTTAGCAAAATGTTCTTCATAAGAAGATATTTACTAAACAAAGGATTAATCACATATCATTAATTAAAGGTATAGGCACATTTCATTTAAAGGCAAAGCCAAGCCAGACAAAACAAAATCCCAAAGGCATTCATTCTAATTATTATTATTATTTTTTGAGACAGGGCCTCAAGCTGTCGCCCTGGGTAGAGTCATAACAACCTCCAACTCCTGGGCATTAAGTGATACTCTTGCCTCAGCCTCCCAAGTAGCTGGGACTACAGGCGCCTGCCACAATGCCTGGCTATTTTTTTTGGTTGCAGCTGTCATTGTTTTTTTTTTTAAGCCGTCATTGTTGTTTGGCGGGCCGGGCTGGATTTGAACCCACCAGCTCAGGTGTATGTGGCTGGTGCCTTAGCCACTTGAGCCACAGGCACTGAGCCCATTCATTCTAATTAGCTGCAGTGCAAGTCAGCACAAATGTGAGATTTAAGAAAAATTTCAGAGAAGCCCCTCTTAATGCCTATTTTTGTTCAAAAAATAGATGTAAAAACAAAGAAAAGCCTTTGTACTGTGTTTGTGTCTTCCGCAATCCTGATACTTCAATAGATTTTCATATTTGCTATCCTGTTTGATCTCTTTTGCTCACTTCTAATACCAAGTTGATGGATTTTGATAATTCTTTCCATAACCAAAATCCAGTCAGTTGTCCCAACCTACCAAATTCTGTAATAATTATGAAGGTTAAAAACTTGTGCTTAACGTAAAAACCACTGTTTATTAAATTTGGTGTTATATACATATATATTTATACAGAGAGATATAAAAATTTCTGAGACTAAGTACTGTAACATATTATTTTTAAATATGTTAAACAGTAACCATCAGATACTGTTTTTCGTGGTATCTGATTTTAAAGTATTTTCTATACCTTCAAAATTAAAAGCGTCCTCCGTAACCTTGTATTAATCTTAAGAAAGCAGACAAGTCTCATGATGGGCCATAGATGTCTTTGTTGAAAACGGAGGCAGAAAAATACAGACAAGGACTAAAATTGTTTTTAAAATTAGTCTTTTGTAGACTTTCTTAGTAGCCATGTAAGGTATTTCCTAATAGTAACAGTGTGATATTTTCTCTTGCCCTTAAATGTTCCAATGAGAGGTTGGTTAGGGGCATAAGATCCTTAAGTCCTATAGGAAGACTGGTTAAATTGGTTTAAAGCAAGAGTCCCCAATCTTTTTGGCACCAGAGACTGGTTTCATGGAAAATAATTTTTCTACACATTTAGGTTTTTTTAAGATTAATGTAAGGGTACAGATAAATCAGGTTACATTGTTTGTGTTTGTTAAGTCCAAGCTGTAGTTGAGCCCTTCACCTAGGAGGTGTGCCATGTACCTCTCCATTGTGTCCATCAAGTGCTAGCTTGCCAATTCCCCTCTCCTCCCCCTCACCATTTGAATTAAATTATGTTTTTTTTTTTGGGGGGGGGGGGGTTAATATGAGTCTGCAAGCAACTGATTTATTACTGTCTCTGTAGTGAAACCACTCTGCTAATGATCATCTACATTTATGGCTGCTCCCCAGTAGTAGCATTGCTCCCCTCACCTCCACCTCAGATCATCAGGCATTAGATTCTTATAAGAAGCATGCAAGCTAGGGCCCTGGCATACACAATTTACAGGAGGGTTCCTCCTCCTATGGGAATCTAATGTTACTGCTGATCTGACAGGAGGCCTGCTGCTTACCTCCTCCTGTGTGGCCTGGTTCCCAACAGGCCATTAACTGGTACTGAGGACTGCAGGTCCAGGGGACACACTCAGAGGTAAAAGCAAGATAGCAAATTGAGCATTTAGCAAGGAATATGTTAAAAGGAATAGAAAAGGAGATTTACCAAGTTGTTATGTGAATAAAATCCCCCACAAAAATGATGCAAGTCACTCTTGAACTCCATAATTAAAAAAGTTTGATTCACCATGACTGCCAAAACATTACCACCTGACATTTACATATAACACATTAGAGCCGATAACAGTCTTCACATTATCCTATATGCCCCCCCCCCACACACACACACGTACGTATGTATATATGGGGTGGGGGGAGAGAGATGTTCAAAACACTTAAAAAGGGGTATGGCACAGGCAGCAATCCTCCAGAATGGATACTGTCAGCTTATTAAACATGAGTCCACCTGCTGAATGCCAGCCCAGGGTCTAGGACACAACCCATGTTATTTGAAGAATAAAAAACTCTTGTCTGCTTGTCATTTTTCACTTGGAAATGTTGTCTGGATGTGTTATGGGTGGGAACAGAGGTAGATGTGGTAATCATGCCAAGAATAAGGGCTAATGAGGCAGAAATCCTTAAAAGTAGCATACTAGTAGGGGTCAGAGACTAACCCCATTGTCGTCTTGTTGTTGTATTATTGTTTATGTGGGAAGTCGCAGTTTCACTCTTTATGATTTTTGTTATTAGTCCCCTTCCCACTCATGCTCACTTTCACATGTCAGCACTCTTGGATCAGCAGTTCTCAACACTGTTCTTATCAGAGGTATGAGTTACGGTCTCTTTTCCAGGAAAACCTGGCATTCTACATTTTTTTCTATGTGAAGTTACTAAGTAGTGTATTTGTATTTGGTGAAGATCAAGGTATATATGACTTAAAATATAGACTATCTGATAATTCTGTAAATCCATTTCTGTCAAGCAAGGACTTACTTTTTTTTTCATTATACAGACACACATATGGCAAAAGGCAATATAAACTGCCAGTACTGAGATAGAGGAGAACTGATAGTGTCAGATTTTGAAGGAAATGATGGGGACATTTTCACTAGTTCATAGTGAATAAGAATAATTCATAGAGGTGGAACGTATTCACTCTGAGGAAGACAATGAAGAGGAAGATAATGAAAACAATGATGGAAAAGAAGAAATGCAAAATGTAGAGCCCAAGAGAAGACTACACTCAGTTGTAAAAATAGAGTAGCCTGGCTCAGTGCCTGTAGCCCAGCAGCTAGGGCGCCAACCGCATACCCCAGAGCTGACAGATTCGAACCTGGCCCGGGGCCTGCCAAACAACAATGACAACTACAACCAAAAAATAGCCAGGAGTTGTGGTCAGCGCCTGTAGTCCCAGCTACTTGGGAGGCTGGGGCAAGAGAACTGCTTAAGCCCTGGAGTTTCAGGTTGCTGTAAGTGGTGATGCCATGGCACTCTACCAAGGGCGATATAGTGAGATTGTGTCTCAAAAAAAAAAAAAAAAAAGTAAATAAAAAGAAAGTAGAGTAGCCTACAGCGCAGATCATGGCACCATCTCTATTGGATGCTTCTCAACTATTATTCATAATGAAACTGTGGATATAATTATCAAGCTTACAAACCACTGAGTCTTGTAACCAAAGAATTATATAAGGATGTATTCATCCAAAATTCTGGTGATTCCATAAAAGAAAAAATATTAAGACTAACTGGAATTCTTCTCAATTGTTGTGTGTACTGGCAAAATAAAGACAGTATCTGAGATCTTTTCAGTAAGGAGAATTTTCCATTTTACTATGTTACATTTTCAGAACACAGAATGTGACTCCTACTGAAATGTCTACGTTCAATGATGCTGCAATACATGAAACTCACAATGTGTAAAGTATACTCCAATTTGAGAGCTCTAGAATATGGTTATACATAAGCTCTCACTTTACTATAATCCTCACAAGTCTGTCACTGTCAATGAGGAACTGGTATCTTTCCATAGGCATTGTCCATTCAGACTTTATATACCAACTAAACTTGGGAGTATGAAATTGCAGTGATTCTTTTACAAAGAATTTTGTTGCTGTGGAGCCATATGCAAGGAAATCAGAGAGACTTCCAAGAAATACAAGAGTATCTCCAAGATTGCAAAAAGACTGGTTCAAAACTGGATCAGTCTGGAAGAAATATTACCATCAATGGAAAGTCTACTTCCATTGCTCTGGCTTCAAAAGAACATAACCACAGTTGGTACTGTTCAAAGTAATAAAAGGGATTTGCCTCTAGAACTCAGGCCAGCATCAATGAAAACCTTTCCCTTTGGTATAATAAGATTTGCCTTCTCTCCCTATGTGACAGTAGTAAGTTATGTTTCAAAGACAGGAAAGGTAGTTATTTTCCACACAACATGAGATATGAAGGTGATGGGTAACCAGCTTGATGTAATCCACTTTTATAATGCTACTAAAGTAGGTGTTGACACACTTGATAAGTGCCTGAGAACATTTTCTGCAACATCATTTACATTGCAGCATACAATTCATATGTGATTTTTCAGGAAACAAATATCCACTAGTCATAATTTCATTCAAAGAAACAATAGCAAAGAAAATACTTTTTGAAAGATTTGGCACAACAGCTCTCCACAAAAAATATACAATGGCAATGAATCTTTGTAGACATGAATGCATTCAAGGAGAAGAAGACATGGTGACAAGAGGAACAATTCATACCAAACCAAAAAGAAGAGTTACAAGACAAGCACCCCCCAAAAGTCACTGCTATCTTTGTCCCCATAAGAGAGGCTGAAAATAGATGTTTTCTGCCTCTGTTTTCTGTTCACTGCATGCCCCACGTATTTCCAGTCTTTCTCATGGGGATGAAGGTAGGAATGCAGCAGATATATCTGTCCCAGTTACACATCAAAAGAAGAAAATATAGGCTGGGCACAGTGGCTCAGGCCTGTAATCCTGGCACTCTGGAAGGCTGAGATGGGTGGGTGAACTGCCTGAGCTCAGGAGTTCAAGACCAGCCTAAGCAAGAGTGAGATCCTATCTCAAAGAAAAAAAAAAAAAAAAGCCAGGTGTTGTGCTGGGCATCTGTAGTCCTAGCTACTTGGAAGGCTGAGGCAAGATGATTACTTGGTGCCCAAGAGTTTGAGGTTTCTGTGAGCTATGATGTCATGGTACTTTATCAGGGGTAATAAAGTGAGACTGTGTTTAAAAAAAAAAAAATCCACAAAAACCGGTATGAAAAACTAGAATGGTGACTGCCTGGGCTATGTACTAAAAACCTGGTAACTTAATGAAGGCATATAACTGAACACAACTTAAAGAAGACAGACCACAAAACCATTTGTAGATAGTGAGTATTTAATTTTCAAATTGTGCATCAGCTATAAAAAAGTATAAATAAATTTTGAGTGTTTACTTTCAGGCAAAAAATAGAGGCAAGGATGTAGAAAATTGGGTGGCTGTCCTGCTCCAATGGGATGATGAAAGAATCATAGTAGGGCCTATTGACTAATAAGGACTCTAAGAACACTTAATTTGCAATAACACCACCTTATTGCATCTAAAGTACCCAAACTTAATAGAAATTCAATCAAAGAAAAATGATTACAAATTTCCCATAACAACCAGACTGGAGATACAATCAAGTCAGGATTGAAATACAGACAGTACAAAAAGGAAACAAAATACCTTACAGAATAAAAAGAACAAAGTAAGTATAATAGGAAAATGTGATAACAGTGCTCTGAACTTCCCTAGGTGCAAGATGAGGTCATTTCTGAGCCATTAGATTGTAAAATTTGGCCTGAGAATAAGATAAAGTAAATTTACCTAATATCTGAACTAGAAATCTTACTAACAGCTTTAACCCTTTCTGATCCTAGGTGGGACCTCATCTGACATGATGACTTTCCTGTTCTGCTCCAACGTCCAAAGACGTTGATATGTTTTTTTGTGTGTGTGTGTCTCTCCTTCCATGACAAGAGGCTAATGACAACGCTGAGTACATTCTTTGACTCTCAAACACAGTTGAACACCAGTTATAAGAAGAAATAGCCTGTTCAATTTAAAAAACTGACAGTTTCACAAAGTTTATGAGGAAGAATGGACAGAGCTGATTAGTACTGTGGAAGTTACGCATTTACAAGAAGGAAATGTAAAAAAATGGAAAAAAATCATTCTTCTGGCTAATGGAAGTTGCAGTTGTGAACAGTTACATCCTTCACTTACTAGATAAGAAGGCGAGTAGAGAAAAAGTGCAGACACACTTTTCTTATAGGAGAAATTTCATCACTCAGCTTGTAAGCAAAGTGAAGAACAGAAAAAGAGTGGAAGACCATCATCTTCTGATATCATCAAAGAAAAGCTAAGTGAGAAGATGGGGTTTTATAATGCAAAACGAAAAAAAAAATGAATAAAGAATTGCATAGTTTGCAACAGAAAAATCGAAAAGTGGAAGGAGAGAAACTCTTTTCTACAGTGAGACAAGCAAGACTTCATCTGGAAAATTGCTTCAAGAAGTATTGCATTCCAAAAATTATATAAAAAAACCCACATTAATTATTTTATGTAACCTAAAATAGATAATAAAATCATTAGGTGAGTTCATATTTAAGGTTTTCTTTTTTAAAACTGTAGGATAATTACAAGTAATTCACAAACCTCTTTCCTGCTAAAAATAAATAAGAGCTGAGGAGTATGTGAGTGGCAGAAAAATTGGACTGGAAAAGGTTAAACATCAAACTAGTAGTATCAATGGGAATGAAAGTAAACCTGTATTATGCAGAGCTACATGGGACTGTACAAAAGTAGACTTTTATTTATTTATTTACTTATTTGTTTATTAGACAGAGCCTCACTATGTTGCCCTTGGTAGAGTACCGTGACATCTTAGCTCACAGCAACCTCAAACTCTTGGGCTTAAGTGATTCTCTTGCCTCAGTCTCCCTAGTAGTTGGGCTAACAGGCAGCTGCCACAACACCGGGTACTTTTTTGTTGTTGTTTAGCAGGCCTGGCTGGGTTCAAACCCACCAGCCCCGCATGTGGCTGGTGCCCTAATCACTGAGCACAGGCACCCAGCCTCAAAGTAAAGACATTAAAACAGTGGTTCTCAAACTTCCTAATGCCGCATCCCTTTAATACAGTTCCTGTAGGTCGCAACCCACAGGTTGAGAACCGCTGCTTTAGAACCTAGAGAAACTGCCCGAGTTCAAACACCTGCCTCTGCCCCTTACTAGCTGTACCTGTACGTCCTTGAGCATGCTACCTTATTTCTCTAAATTTCCATTAATTTGTTTTGAGTACATTTACAGGATTATTAGTTGATATAATGTGCAATTGACTTGTGCCAAAATTCTCCAAATTCAGTACCCATAGTTACATGTACAGTCTTCACTTTATTATTATCAATATTAGAGAGGTAGGGGAGTGACTCCTCTTTTGGGTGTACTTAATCCTTTCTTGAAATTGAATGTATGCTAATTTATTTATTTATTTACTTATGAAAAGTTTTCATTTATTTATTTATTTATTTTTTCAGTTTTTGGCCAGGGCTGGGTTTGAACCCATCACCTCCGGCTTATGGGGCCAGCGCCTTACCCCTTTGAGCCACAGGCGCCGCCCCTGCTAATTTGATATCAGGTAAAAAATACAAAAAGATTTTAAAGTAAGCCTTTCTTTGTGTATTATTCTGGATCCTTCGTGGCTATTAGCCACTGGAAAAGACCACGTTAAGAAGAATTTTCAGGAACCTCAGAGCCTTGACCTAGGAACAAGAGATTCAACCTGATAAAATCCAAGTAAAGTCAGCAATACACTACGATGAATGAGTCACGGCAAGGGGTGACTACTTGAAATACAGACAAAGATTTTAAAATTTCCTTATGAAAGTTCTTTACAGAAGAAAAATTAAGCAGGTAGCGAAAATAATACTCTGTGGGGTCCTTTGAACCTCTTTACAATGTGTGTACAATATGAGGCTCCTGAATGTGGTCAAGACTCCCTACTGTGCTTTTTAAAAACAGGTTAAGGCTAGTGTGGACAAATAAGCAATAAATGCAGCCTCCTAGGATGTGCAAAATTTGCTATAAAAGATATACTTTGAAAGCAATGCACTGAGCAGGAAGTGGATGACAAAGACCTAGCTTTATTAATGCTAGAAATAATGTTTACAGTATCACTTTAGACACAAGGCTGCTTTACTTACCACTTCTGTTGATGTTTCTGCATGTTCAGAAGTAACATGTTCTTGAAGAGATGTCTCCGTATAGCCCATTTTTCCACAATAGGGACAAGTAAAAGACTGTGGTTGCTCTACAGAGAAAGCTTCCCCACCATAGTACAAATCTGAAAAATAAAGTAAGAACTGCACTGAGGAAAGATTATTAGCTTTTAAAATATATGACAATGTAATCATATGGTACAATAATGTAAACAAAAAGGTATGCCTGAAACATCCACGACAACCTCACTCTGTCAGAAGTGCTTCAGTGCCTGTGTACACTTCTAAC
Organism: Loris lydekkerianus; assembly: GCA_963574355.1. NCBI lineage: Eukaryota > Metazoa > Chordata > Mammalia > Primates > Lorisidae > Loris > Loris lydekkerianus. The sequence continues at coordinate 10,146 of CAUYPK010065924.1, read as the reverse complement.
ACCCTTATTCCCACAAGGACTCTGTGCTACTACTCCAAAACGTCTTTACCAGATAGTTACTATAGCCTTAAGAGAAAACAAAGCCAATTAACTTGCCCCTCCTTCACTCAATTTTGAAACACTGCTCATTTCACATCTAGTTCTAATTTTTTTTTTTTTTTTTTTTTTTTCAGTTTTTGGCTGAGGCTGGGTTTGAACCCACCACCTCCAGCATATGGGGTCAGCACCCTACTCCTTTGAGTTCTAATTTTATTGTAATTTATTTTTTCCTTATTTCAGTGTAGACTGTGGCAAAACAATTATCCGCACAAAGAAACTAACAGAGTCTAGATATACAAGAAGACAAGTACTCAGAGGGAAAGAACAAACAACTGTGATCAATAAGCCAACTCCCAGACATGGCTATTTGTTTACAGAACACACCCTGTTCAGAGCAAAAAGGAACCTAAGCATTCAGTACTTATAAATGCTAACTTGAATGAGGTACTACCACAATATACTCTGCCTACCTAGGTTACTGAAGAACCAGAGTCTGTTGAAATAATTTCTTCACCTTATTAGTGTATCTCAGGAAATAAGTCTATTTTTCTTCATTAGTAACTACTATATTATAAATATGGTTTGTCCCCCCAAACTCATGTTGCTGCTTGGTCTCCAATGTGGTGGTATTGGGAATTGAACCCTTTAGGGGTGATTAGGTTGCTAAGAGGAATTAACACCTTTGTTGCCTTTTCTTGAAGTTAGTTCTCACTTTCCTGGGATTAGTCCAGTAGGTTGTTATAAAATGAGGCTGCCTCTCACAACTGCTTGGTGCTTCTGTTTCTCTGCCATGTTATGACACAGCATGAGGCCCTCACCAGAAGCAGACCAAATGTACTGCCTGATTTTGGACCTTCCAGCCTCCAGAATCAAGACCTTTTAATCTTTCCTTTATAAATTACCCATTCAGCTGGGCGTAGTGGCTTATGCGTGTAATCCTAGCACTCCAGAAGGCTGAGGCAGATGGACTGCCTGAGCTCACAGGTTGGAGACCAGCCTAAGGAAGAGACTCCAAGTGTACTAAAATAGAAAAATTTAGCCAAGCGTTGTGGCTGATGGCTGTAATCCCTGCTACTCAGGAGGCTGAGGCAGGAGGATTGCCTGAACACAAGTGTTTGAGGTTGCTTTGAACTATGATGCCATGGACTCTACTAAGAGTGAGACAATGTCTCCAAAAGATAAATAAATAATTCATTCTCAGGTATTGTGTTATAGTAACAGAAAACGGCCTATGACAGAAACACACACAAAAAAATGAAATCGAAGCTTGGCACCTGTAGCTCAGCGGCTAGGATGCCAGCCATATACACTGGAGCTGGAGGGTTAAAATTCAGCCCGGGCCTGCTAAACGACAATGACAACTACAACCAAAAAATAGCTGGGTGTTGTGGCGCAACTGTAGTCCTAGCTACTTGGGAGGCTGAGGCAAGAGGATTGTTTAAGCCCAAGAATTTGAGGTTGCTGTGAGCTGTGATGCTATGCAACTCTACCCAGAATGACACAGGGAGACTCTGTCTCAAAGAAAAAGAAAAAAAAAAAAAAAAAAAAAAAAAAGAAATTGAAAATTTATTCAATATGCTTTGCTATTATTCTGCTGCAAAGAACTACTTGCTTCTTTAACATGAAACAAATGCCAAATTTAAGAGCCTATGACAGCTTTTGTGAGAAGAGAAAATGGATGAAAGTGTTTACTACATGTCAGATTTGTTCATATTAATTTTTAGGGATACTCAAACCATTTTAAAAGTATTTACCCATTTTTTATATATATGTGTGTATTTGTACATATATATATACGTACATATATATATATACACACACACACACACACATATATATATAGAGAGAGAGAGAGAGAAAGAGAGGGAGAGAGAGAGAGAGAGAGAGACAGACAGACATTATTTATTATTTGCACAATACTTGCCAGATGGATTTGGGGTATTTGGAGATTAACATACAAAGAACAGAACTTCCTCACCTGATAAAAGGCATCTACCAAAAACCCAGAGCCAACATCTTGATGCTTTCTCCCTAAGATCAGGAAAAAGACAAGAGTGTCTACTCTTGCCACTTCTATTTGTTATTTTACTGTAGGATCTAACCAGAATAAACAAAAGGTACCCACATGGAAATAAAGAAAAAATATGATCTTTACTTGCAGATGACATGATCCTGTATATAGAAGATCCTAAGGCATCCACTAAAAAACTAATAAACAAGCTCAGCAACATTGCAAGATACAAGATTTACATACCAAAAACTTAATTGCTTTTCTATACATTTGCAATGACTAATCCAAAAATAAAATTAAAAAAAAAATTATGTTTACAATACCAAAAAGGATAAAATATAAATTTCTTGACTTAAAACAGAGTTACATCCTGATAAACCTATTGTAGATTGAAAATTCATTTAATACACCTAATCTACCAAACATAGCTTAGCCTAATTTACCTCAAACGTGCTCAGAACACGTACATTAGCCTATACATGGGCAAAATTATCTAACAGAAAGCCTGTTTTTACTTGGGCAGCACCTGTGGCTCAAAGGAGTAGGGCACTGGCCCCATATACTGGAGGTGGCAGGTTCAAACCTAGCCCCGATCAAAAAAAAACCCAAAAAAACAAAAGCTGGCTGTTACCTTTGGGGGGCACCTGTGGCTCAAAGGAGCAGGGCGCCGGCCCCATATGCCAGACGTGGCAGGTTCAAACCCAGCCCCGGCCAAAAACTGCAAAAAAAAAAAAAAAATTCACTAAAAAAAAAAAAAAAAAAATGTATTAAATATCTCATATAGTTTACTGAATACTGTGCTGAAAGTGAAAAATAGAATGGTTGTATGCATACCTGAAGTATAGTTTCTACTGAATGTGTATCACCTTTGCACTATTATAAAGTTGAAAAGTCAGGGGCTGTCTGCACCTAGGAATATATATGATGAAAGAAGTGCAAACTTTATACTCTGATAACTACAAAACTATGTTGAAAGAAATTGTAAAAGAACTAAATAAATAGAATCATATCTCACGCTCACAGATCAGCAGATTTTGTATTAAGATGGCAATACTTTCTTATCTACATATAATCCCTATTAAAATCCCAACTGGTTGGGGTGGTATCTATGGCTCAGTGGGTAGGGTGCCGGCCCCATATACTCAGGGTGGCGGGTTCAAACTTGGCCCCGGCCAGCTAAAACAGCAGTGAGAACTCCAACAAAAAGTAGCCAGGCATTGGGGCAGGCACCTGAGTTTCTCGGGAGGCTGAGGCAAGAAAATTGCTTAAGCCTAAGAGTTGGAGGTTGCTGTGAGCTGTGATGTCACAGCATTCTACCAAGGGCAAGAAAATGAGACTCTGTCTCAAGAAAAAAAATCCCAACTGGCTTCTTTGTACAAATTGACAAGTTGATCCCAAAATTTATACAGAAACTCAAGGGATCCAAAATATCCAAAACAATCTTGAAAAACAACTAAGTTGGGAGATGCACCCTTCTTGATTTCATAGCTTACTACCAAGCTACAGAAATCAAGGCAGTGTGGTATTGGCATGAAGCTAGATATACAGATCAGTGCAACAGACTGAGTCTAGAAATAAATCCTCATTTATAGTCAACTTATTTTCAACAAGAGTATCAAGATAATTCATTGGGTAACTAGTCTTTTCAACAAATGATGCTGGGACAACTGAATATTCATAGGCAAACAATGAAGATGGTCTTTTATAGCAAAGTCAAAACTTCTTTGCTTCAAAGCATACCATCAAGAAAATGAAAAGAAAACCTACAGAGGCTGTGCATGGTGGCTCACACCTGTAATTCTATCACTTTGGTAGGCTGAGGTGAGTGGATTGTTTGAACTCAGGAGTTCAAGAACAGCCTGAGTAAAAGTGAGACCCCATTTCTACTAAAAAATAGGAAAACTAGCTGGGCATCATGGCAAGCACCTATAGTCCTAGCTACCCAGGAGACTGAGGTAAGAGGATCTCTTGAGGACAAGAGTTTGAGGTTGGTGGGAGCTATAATGCCAGGGCACTCTACCCAGGGTAACAGAGTGAGGCTCTGTCTAAAGAAAGAGAAGAGGGAAGGAGAGAGAAGAGAAGAGAAGAGAAGAGGAGGGGAGCGGAGGGGAGAGGAGAGAAAAAGGAAGGAAGAGAGAGAGGGAGCAAGGGAGGAAGGAGAAAGAAATGCCTTGCAGTGGCTCATACCTGTAATCCTAGCACTCTGGGAGGCCAACATGGGTGGACTATCTGAGCTCAGGAGTTCGAGACCAGCCTGAGCAAGAGCAAGAGGTGCTGTCTCTAAAAATAGCCAGGCGTTGTGGTGTGTGCCTGTAGTCCTGGCTACTTTTGGGAGGCTGAAGCAAGAGGATAACTTGTGCCCAAGAATTTGAGACTGCTGTGAGCTATGACATTACAGCACTCTACTGAGGGCAACAAAATAAAACTCTATCTCAAAAAAAAAAAAAAAGAATAAAAAAAGAAAAGAAAAGAAAGGAGAAAAAAGAAAATTTTTGCAAATAATTTACCTAATAAGAAACTTGTATATGGAATAAAGAACTAATATAATAAAGACACATTATCCAATTAAAAATGGACAAAGGGTCTGAATAGCTATTTCTTCAAAGGAGATGTACAAATGGCCAATGCACAAGAAAAGATGGTCAATCTCATCAGCCATCAGAGAAATGCAAATCAAAACTACTTGAAGTACCACTTCACATGTACTAGGATGGTTACCATCAAAAAGATCATACTAAGTGTTGGCTAGGTAAGAAACTATAGCTTTTCTCATGATAATATCTTCTAATCAGCTGTACAAACGATCTGCTTTTTAATCATTAGAGCAGTAACTAGTACTTGTGTGCTGTTAATAAGAACAGTTTGAGGCTCAGCAATCATAGCTCAATGGTTAGGACGCCAGCCACATACACCAGGGCTGGCAGGCTGGAACCCGGCCTGGGTCTGCTAAACAACAACAACTGCAACAAAAAAACAGCTGGGCGTTGTGGCAGGCGCCTGTAGTCCCAGCTACTTGGGAGGCTGAGGCAAGAGAATTGCTTAAGCCCAAGAGTTTGAGGTTGCTCTGAGCTGTTATGCCACGGCACTCTACAAGGGCTCTGTGGCTCTTTGTTGTTGTTTTAACAACAACAAAAACAAGAAGTTTGACTTTCTTCTCTACATTCCTGAATGGTTTTCATAAAGAAACTACCAAGGGCTCTGTGGCTCTTTGTTGTTGTTGTTTCAACAACAAAAACAAGAACAGTTTGACTTTTTTCTCTACTTTCTTCTCTATATTCCTGAATGGTTTTCATAAAGAAACTAAGATTAAGAAAGAGAATTCAGGCTTGGCACCTGTAGCTCACTGAGTAGGGCACCGGCCACATACATCACGGCTGGCAGGTTCAAGCCCGGCCTGGGCTTACTAAACAACAATGACAACTGCAACCAAAAAATAGCCAGGCACTGTGGTGGGCACCTGTAGTCCCAGCTATTCCAGAGGCTGAGGCAAGGGAATCACTTGAGCCCAAGAGTTTAAGGTTGCTGTGAGCTGTGATGCCATAGCACTCTATAAAGGGCGACATAATGAGACTGTCTCAAAAAAAAAAAAAGAGAGAATTAATAAAAATATAAAAATATTTATTTTTAACAAATTTGTGGCCTCATGTATGCTCTTAGAGATAGTTTAGGAACATTTTGCCTTTTTCACACAAATACACACAAAATTCTAAACAATATGTTACTAAAATTTGAATTAAATACTTACCAAAATCTACCCTTGTTAATATGCACTGCATTGGGTGGTCAGTTGTATGCCTTGTTGTTGTTGCACCACTTTCATAACAAGATGCACAAAGATCGTAATCGTAGCAAATTAAACACTTATATCTGCGACCTCGAAAATTTCCTTTTAAACATGCATCACAGCTGACACCTATTAAAAAAAAGAAATAATTTTAACTAGCAGCTGGAAAAAGCCACTCTCCATTTAATTGTTAAAAATGTTTCAGGTGCTCATTTGACCCCATATATCCTTTCCAAAATGACACAACAAAATATGGGAATTTCCAGCAGTGTGGTAGATTTCATTACTCTGATTTATACTCCTAATAAAAATAATTTAAAATATTTTAATAAAATGTTAAAATTTTAATAAAAAGTCTTGATAAGCCAACAGGAGGGTAAAAGTCAACTGATCACTAGCACTAAAAGGGACTTTTCACTTTTCACCCTGAAGGCATCTGCAAAAGCAGGTAAACTCTGAACTTTGATTTCCACAGCACTGCACAGGAAACAGAGACCATGGCGTGAAGTGCTATCTAACAGGAGATTCCTCATAAAGCTCAGACCCTAATAATATGTGAGCTAGGAATTCTCCCTAAGGGATTATAAAACTGTAGTAGTGAATCCCCCTGACCCCCATGGCACTAAATAACAAAGCACCCTGAAAGGTCATAATTACAAACCAGCTTTCTTGTAGGTTTTATAACCCAATTCTAACAAATGGTTCCAAAATCCTCAGGCAAGAACTGAGTTTGAAGGAGTCTTAAAATTGGTACTGCTACCAAGCATCTGGCAGAAATAAACTTCCAAGGAAAAAGTTCATAGTTTAAAGCATAAAATAGACACAACAAAACACCACCAGGAAGAACTAGCAGAATCATGTCAGAATTAGATATCAAATAACAATTTTTATTATGTTAAGAGAAATAAAAAAGGCACCTGAAGAGGCGACCAGCAGATCTGAAAATGAACCAAACAACTTCCACTACACACACACAAAAATATATAAAAACCAAGTTAAGGCTGGGTGTGGTGGCTTACACCTGTAATCCTACCACTGTGGGAGGCCAAGGTGGGTAGATTGCCTGAGCTTAGGAGTTTGAGATCAGCCTGAGCAAGAGCAAGACCCCGGTCTCTACTAAAATAGAAAAAATTCAGCCGGGCACTGTGGTGAGCACCTGTATTCCCAGCTACTCAAAAGGCTGAGGCAGAAAGGAGTTTGAGGTTGCTGTGAGCTAGGCTGACGCCATGGCACTCTACCCTGGAGCAAGAGTGACTCTGTCTCAAAAGAAAAAAACAATGTATATTTTTGGGACACCCTCTGTATGTTTGAGTATGTGTGTATGTATATATTTTTATCCTGCAAAAGCTGAGTTAGCCAAATAATAAAATATGTAACTCATTGAGTTGTACTACTCATACTGCGTCATAAAGAAGCTCAGACAATGACTAGTTTGTAAAATATAAAATGTAAAACTAGCACAAGCTTCATCATAAAGTTATGATGGGATATTTGTAATGCCCCCCACTTCATCATGTTTACCCAGCAAGGTGCTAATGAAAATGATAGCAGAGTTTAATCCCAATTTGACACTGACAGTGCTAAACCTAAATAAAAATAGTGTATATCTGACAATCCCTACCTGAACACATTCATTTGTTCTACCTTTATCTTGCATTTGGCAGTTCTGTAAAATAAGCAAAACCTATGAATAAAAATTAGAGGAAAAGAATGCCCTCTAGTGGGAACAGATTTTTTAAAACTATTGAAATAATATCTAAAATCTTTTCTGTTTTTAAAAGATGAAACAAAGAGGTTTTTGTATTTATTTCTTTACAGCTTTTTAAAGGGAAAATCTAAGGATACAGCAGGTTGACATAGTTTTTACTTTTGATTTGAATTAATTTTTAGAGAATAAAGTTGGTGAGAAGAAGAGATCAACAAAGGGCAAGGTACCTGTCAAGAAACACAATGAAAGAGAATACAACAGGAAGTCAATCCCACCTGAAATCTGAAGGTGTGGTATTATATTGTCCTTGCCATTGACAATGAGTTCGGACTTCAAGATACCATGTAATTTGGGGATGAAGGGCAAGTTCTCTTTTCTTCTTCTGTAAAATGGCTCTTTATTGTCTCTTCAAGGCCCATGCATCTCTCCAGAAAATGTGACTTTTTAAAAAAAAGATTGTGTATATACTACATATGCTATACAATGATTTTAATACAGAACTGCACGAAGTACTATTACTACTAAATATAACTTTACAATGATAATGACAATCTCCAAGAAAAGGGTCATTGCACAGATAGTTGAAAAATTGTGCAATCCCTTGAAGAGGATCTCAGATGAACATATAAAAGCAAGTAAAGAAATAAACTATTAGTTACTTGGTGAAAAGGAGAACTAGCCAGAATTATTTTGCTATAAAAAGATGGTCAAAGGATACTTCTAGAAGTGAAATTGTTAAAGGAAGGGAACCCCTTAAGACTAGGAGTAGAAAGTTCTTGCCCCTTCTATTTAAGAATCATAGAAGAAATATAAACAATTATCCTCTGCAAAAGTAATTTTAGGGTTTTTTTTGTAAAAACCTATTGTAAAATTAGGAGGAGCCCCAAAATCTGTTAAATACACATATAACTCTATAATGTGTACTTTTAAAAAGCATGCCTGTGTTCACGCAAGAGGAGAGAGAAATGGGGTACGTAGTCTCATATAAACATAACTGTCAAAAAAGGCCTATATAGCTAGAGATTCCAGGAGCAGAGACAAGAGAAATGAAAAAGAGGGTATAAATTGGGAGAGAGCAAGATCCAGAAGAAAGAGGACTGGGTGACTGAGAAGAACATTAGTATAAAGGAGAACACAAGAAGTACGTTTTGCATTATGTGCACTCTTCACACTTTCTAGTTTGGCTAGCAATTCACCCAGCAATTTAAAACAGCCCATTCTGTTCTGGGAATCAGTTTTTCCACCTTTTTTTTTTTTTTTTTTTTCAGGTGGAATTCTGCAAATTCTGGGATATTTGACAATAGGAGCATCCATTCACCTTTTCATTATTTATTATCTATGTGAGCCAAGATAGAGCAGTCTGCGAAAAAATTTCCTAGAAATATAGCAGTGAATACACTCTAATGGTATTAGTAGCAACCTTTTTATTTACTACATGCTATATGACACATACTACCTTTACCAATCTTCACAAAGTCATGAACTGGTTGGAAAATGTGATAAAATTATTTTCTGGATATACACAATTCTATGTTCTTTTTTTTGTTAAATCATAGCTGTGTATATTAGTGCAATCAAGGGGTACAATGTGCTGGTTTCATATACAATCTGAAACATTCCCATCAAACTGTTCAATGCAGCCTTCATGGTATTTTCCTAGTTATTGTATGTAGACATTTGTGTTCTGTCTTTAGTAAGTTTCACCTGTACCCATTCCAAGAAGCACCATAGGTGTGGCCCCACCCAACACCCTCCCTCCATCATAACCCCCCCCTCCCTTTTACTTCCTTGGCCCCTTCCCCATAGTCTTGTGCCATAGTTGGGCTATAGCCTTCATGTGAAAGCCACAATTTAACTTCATAGTAGGGCTGAGTACACTGGATACTTTTTCTTCCATTCCTGACATACTTTGCTAAGAAGAATATGTTCCAGCTCCATCCATGTAAACATGAAATTGGCTTGTCAAAGATCAAATAATGGTAAGTAGCTGGATTCATCTCTTGGTTCTCTATTCTGTTCCAGACATCAACCTCTGTTTTTGTGCCAATACCATGCTGTTTTGATCACTATTGATTTATAGTACAGTCTCAGTTCTGGTAGCATGATTCCTCCTGCTGTGTTTTTATTGCTGGGTAATGTTTTGGCTATTCGAGGTTTTTTCTGATTACATATAAAATGAAGCATTATTTTTTCAAGATCTTTAAAATATGACAATGGAGTTTTAATAGGAATTTCACTAAAATTATATATTGCTTTGGGTAGTATAGACATTTTAACAACATTGATTCTTCCCAGCCATGAGCATGGTATGTTTTTCCATTTGTTAACATCTTCAGCTATTTCTTTTCTTAAAGTTTCATAGTTCTCCTTGTAGAGATCTTTCACGTCCTTTGTGAGGTATACTCCCAAATATTTCATCTTCTTTGGCACTACTGTGAAAGGAATAGAGTACTTGATTGTTTTTTTTGCTTGGTTATTGTTGGTATATATAAAGGCTACAGATTTATGGGTGTTGATTTTGTAGCCTGAGACATTGCTGTATTCCTTGATCACTTCTAAAAGTTTTGTAGTAGAATCCCTAGTGTTTTCCAGATATACGATCAT
>CAUYPK010065923.1:0-31418 GCA_963574355.1 Loris lydekkerianus | reverse complement strand
ATTTAACCTACTGATTCCTCAATTATTGTAATGGTTTTGGGTATATATTTTTATTTTTGAAATTTACCAGTGGCTGCTGCATTTTCCACCTCGGCTTATACTCGAGTCACTAAGTTTTCCCAGTTTTTAGGGTAAAATTAAAGGGGTTGGCTTATACTCGAGTATATAGGTATATTAAATTATTTGTAATATCTGCAGGTAAAACTAGTTATTACTATTACATCGGCTGTCAGGTTATTTGTTGTGGAAAAAGTATCTTTTTTTCTGAAGAAAGTATTTTATAGGTTTTTAAAAATGTAAGCGCCAAGTAGGATGCTTTTATAGTGATACTGAAATTTTACTATTCAGTTATGGAATGTCCATACATCACTGTATGAGTAAAGAAAGAAATCAGCCATCCAGAGTTAAAGGACATAATGTTTGGCTTGGTTCCTAAGAAGCAAATATTGTGTTCCTTTAAGTTAGTCCACATATTAAAGATGTTTCTTGTTTTCTCACTGATAAATTGTAGTTGAATTGGGAGAAGAGTGGTAAATGTACAAAATACTAAGAAAGGATGAATTAAAGAAATCCTGGTGAGCTATTCTGCTTTTGAAAACTGTAACTACTTAACGTAAACACAGACAAAAGAATCTAAAGAAACTCAGGTTCCTTGCATCTTGAAAGATTTTACAATTGTAAAAATCTATCAAATCTTAAAGATTATTTTTGCTTGAAAAATTAATCTTTAAACCAAAACAGAGATGATCTACAATTCATGAATATATGTGATGCTGAGTGAAAACATAATGTCTGTGGTGTGAGTTCTTTCCTATTAAATATAGTATTATAAGGCAAAAGTTTGAATGATTTCTAGAGATGACTTAGTTCAAACTTTGCATTTAATAGATGAAGACATTCAAACTTTATTTTACAAATGAGGAAACTAACTTTCTGAAACTTAAATGAATTTTTCAAGTTCAGATGAGTAGGTAGATAATTATTAATCACACACTATAGTTACCAGGGGAAAAGGCTATTGAATTCTATCCCAAAGATGATATTTTCCCTGGCAACCTCTAAGAACTGCAGAAGAAATCTGGAGATGTTACCTACAAGTGCAAGTTCTAGTAGGGAAAGTTCATGAGCCCCGATGGGTTGAAGTTGTTTTTTTACAGGGAGATGCTTGTGACATAACAGAGCCAATGGAAACAACAGGATTATACTACTTGGACTGCAATTTTAAAGTATTAAATAATAAAATTTGGGACTGAAAGTCATGAATAGTTTGTAAGGACTAGTCAAGTCTTGTAAACAAACACTCTCTAGGTCATAAGTTGAGGGACGCTGAAAATACTGGGTTATCTTTTCAAGATCACATGCTGAAACCAGTAGAGGAAGACAAAACCAAAAATGAACTAACACCAGTTTTTATAGTAGGTGCCATATTGGTTTTGAGAACAGCAAAGGCTGTGGAGTTGGGGAGGCGTTTAGATGTTTACATTCAAATTCGTACTGACCTGTTTAGACTTGATATGAAGAGTTAAGACATAGGTTTTAAAAACTAAAGCTTACTTGGTGGAAGAGGCTCATCGATTGTTGGGTAGTGATGATGTTCAGGCCTCAAGGAAGGAAGCTGGCTTACTGGCTGGGAATTATGTAGTATAGGACATTCACCTACGGACGAGATAGTCAAGACATTCAGATTCATTCATCGCTGTGGCAACGTCATCAAAAAAGCACGGCTGTAAAGGTAACTACTACAAGAAATAACCCCTAAGAATGGGCAATCTATTTGTGTGTGTGTGTGTCAGTTTGCCACATTTCACAGTCACTCTTACAAGAGGGAATTATTAGAAAAAAAAAATCCAAATACTTCATGACTAATGATTTGTGCCGCCCAGTCCACTATGCAGGATCCAAGTTTGGTTCTGTTAAGGACTTGTGTTTTCTTGATCTGAAGGTGGCGTCAGAAAGGAACACAAGAGAAAATTAGCAGAGCCTGATTTTAGCCTAGAGAAGGAAACAGGTCTGTTTGAGGGAAGTGCAGCATTTATAAAGTCTCCTAAAAGCTTGGTGGGGTTGTGCAAAATTCTATATCTTCCTTTGGATAAATCTCAGAGGGTTGCCTGCTGAGAGGCTGTTTCTCAGATTTTACTTGGAGTGCAATCCTCAGATGGTGCCTTTCCGAGACAGGTCAAGGAGCTGGTGAATGCAGAAGGTGAATTCCTAGGGAAGCTGGGGGCTGGTGGCTGGGGGAGGGGAGCGCTGGGGGATCTCGGGACTGTTCCAGATTATTTGGGGGAAGAATCAGACAAGCTGGGGTGTTCTGGAGAGAGGAAAGGACAAGAGACAAAAGGAAGTAGATTAAAAAGCAGGAAGACCGAGACAGGAAAGCTCAAGACACAGAAGTAGAATAGAAAGAGAAAGAAAGACAGACACGAAGTAATTTTAGAAATAAACATCATACCCACGGAACGTATGCCTCTGGTTATTACAGATTTTGCATTGGGTCAATTCAGACTCAATGAGTGGAACAGCGTTCTGAAATGGTGTTCCTAGTTCATGACGTTCTCCGGTGCGCAGAGAAGCCACGTGGATAGGAAGCCTGCAACACCAGCTGTTTGGGTCACATAATCAGAGGACATTGCTTTTGTTCTTTGGAGAGCTAGGACACCTTCAGACGGGCTCCTCCTGCCTCACACCAAGCTGCTTGTTTCATGATTACCTTTACTGGCCAGAGGATAAAGGTCAGGCCTTTCCTTCCCTCTGCCCTCCCTGGCTAACATGAATAGCAAGTGTTCCATTATTCCTGGGGGTCAAAAATGAGACAGATTGTGAAAAATGATCGTTGAGATCTTTGTAGGATCTGTTGAATATTTCCCAGAATGTCTGTCATGAGAAGGATTATTTCTTTTCTCTCTAGTTCCACATAACCATTCAAAAATAAAAATAAATTAATGAGGAAGAAAGTTAGGTGGGTTTAATTTAGTGATTTAATCCCTAGAGCTAAATGGCAAGTGAAAATAGAGATATGTTGAGAAACAAAGGATCTTATTAAATGTTAAATATATAATGCTATTTCTTGTGCAAATTCTGGTACTCAAATTCTCTGGGTCCTCAGCGACTCTAATGGAAATCAGGGAAGGTACCCCTCCGGCCAGCACCCAGTTCAGTGTGGACAGGCTCTTGTTTCAAAGATGGGTTCTGTGTTTAAGACGGATACCACACTCATGTTTGTTTTGATGTGTGTTTAGTGTCAGAAATTAAAACAATGGTACAGTTGTTATGTCATCAGCTGCTGCATTTTTAATTTAGATTCTTTAAAAATAACAACAAACTTACCTCTTGTAATTAATTAAACCAATCAGGTTAATTACTCCTCCAAGCTAGTGGAAATACAATAGTGTTGACTGCCTGGGGTGAATGATCCCACCTGCTTGTGAACTGCAAGCAAATGCAATGACATGCCCAACATATCTCAGCCAATTGGATGGATTAAATGCACTGAACAAGCAAGCAATTCTGTTCTGCACAAGGATGGAGTCACACATCATCACCCTTGCTCAAACACAAAGAAGGGCTCCAACCCACCATAACTGATGAGAAACTTAGGTCCTTTCTCTGTTCTCTTTAAAAATATGATCAAATTGTAGAGAAAGATAGGCTTCCTAGAACATTACTTGAAGCAAAGAGATTTACACCTAATAATGTGAAAATTTTCCTTGAATCACAAAGTGCAGGAAGCGTACACTCAAAGGATTCTTTTAGATGCTTCACGCAACACTACTTTAAAAGTGAGCCTTGCTGTTTATCTGCCTAGAATAATCCTCGCTAGGTGAGAAGCAGAGTGCTTTCACAGTATATAATCTCATTTAATCCTTCAATAACCCTTTTTAGTAGAGCCTACAATTATACCCATTTTGCACCAGAGGAAACAGAGGCACAGAGCCATGAGGTAACTTGGTGAGGAAGTGGTGGGACTGAATATAAATCCAGAAGGCCTGCCTCGAGGGCTTGAGCTCATCACCACAGCGTCATATTGCTATTTTCATTCATCTGCAGAAGATTTGTAAGAACTATTTTAAAATGAACTTCTACAAAAGGAAGTTTTGACAGAGGGAAAAGAAGCCAGAAGCAGATAAAGAATACTAGCTGGTATTCTAGGGTAGTCATCAGACTATGGGGCTGTTCATCCATAAATTGCTGCAGACTCATCTATATGCGCCTGCGAGCAAGACATCCACCTCCCCTCATGAAGTTTCTATGGGAAAAGAATTCACAAGCTTAGAAGTCACAGCAAAGGGGCAATAGTGACGCTTCAGGAAGCAGAGGGTACCCACATGTGGGTAAACCAGGAAGGTTGTGTCGAAGCCCTGCTTTCTTTGAGCATCTGCTGTTGTGAAGCCTGGTGGTTGTTGAGTGTGGGGCAGACCCACAGCCCAGACACCCCTGTTCCGGTACTCAGTACTGAGGTGGGAAGGCTGGCTGTGCCCAAGTCTCATGCCAATGTATGCTCGGCCTTCGTGAAATCAGTATCTCAGGCTCTTCATGTGTCCTCCTATAGCCACAGAGTGAAGCACACAGGTGCTTCTGAACCCTTCCTGAGTCTGCCCTCCGGAGAATTCAAGTTATTTAGAAATTTCTTTTGGAAGTACCGTGCAAAGACTTCCCCTGAGGCCCTGAAACACTTTCCTGCTCTTCCCCCTGCTGAACTGTTAGCCCCTCTAGGACATGGATAGTGCCATTTTTTGGTGAAATGTTCTTTTACAGAAATTTATACTGAGTCAATTTTCAATTAACAGCATATGGATTGCCTCCCAGCACAGGGGCCAAAATACTGTACAGGCTAAAAACGGGCTGTGTGACTCTGAGCTGAGAAAATTGTTATTTGTGTGTCATTATACTTCTAATTTTTTTTTTTTTAAAGGCTTTTGGTGAGAAGACATTTGATTTTGCCTCTTGACCCACAAAACCTAAAATATTTACAATATGGTCCTTTATGCAAAAAACCTTGATTTCTGGACCAAAGCTCCCTTCCAGCTTTTATGAGGGAATCTCCAAATCTCCTTAAACTGTATTCTTTTTAATCATGAGTATTTACTTACATCCTTATCTGATGGTCAGCCCACTGCATCTCACCTAGAACAAAGCTAGGCCTTAAAACATCCTTGTTAAAGAAAAAAATGTTCCATCCCTCCCTCTCCTCGTGGAAGAAGCTTCTGTCCCACTCCTGGGCACCTTCCAGACTCTCTGTCCCCACGGTTTTACCTTTCTTCCTAGATTTCTTTTTCTTTACCATTTCCTCATGGTTGTCCTCATCAGATGTGCCACCTTCCCTCACTCTTTCTTCCTCTGAAATGTAGACTTGGACACTGCTGAATACTTAAAACTGTTCTTTTTTTTTTTTTTTGGCTCATTTTGGCTCCTGTTCAAAAATATTTGTAAGTTTCAGGGATTTGTTTAGAATTCAGTGGTGTCCAACCTGTGGCCCAGGGGGCACATGCTGATTTTGTGAGAACTTTTTTTGCTTAGTGGTTGTGTTAGACATCACAAAAAATATGCACAGACCCCCCTCCCCACTGGTCAGCTTTTGTTAGTGTTGTGTATTTAATGTGTGGCCCAAGACAACTCCTATTCTTCCAGTGTGCAACAGGGGGAAAAAATAAAAGGTTGGACACCCATCTAAACTTTAGGCATTAAGAATTCAAACAAAAAAAAGACATAATTCTGGCCCTCAATGAGCTTACAATCTAGAGGAAATACCACTCCCTTTTGGGGGAAGGCTAATTTAAACAGCAGAACAGCAAAGTAGCAGAGTCTATATTTCCCCTTTTTCAAACAACTGAATTATTTCATCTTATTATGCGACTTTTAAATTCTCCCCCACCCCCCATGCCACTGTCACTTGACTGGGGAAGATGGTTCCCAATCCTGGATAACAAAATGCAAATTAATTCAACACAGGATTCCACAGGCATGACTAAGAAGGAACATCTTTGGTTAAAACACACAATATATTTTAAAACTAAAGGTGGCAGCTTTTGGGTTAGCATCCCATTTGAAACAAAGCGATTTACACATTCACGTAATTCTTCCCTTCCATTAGCCAAAATAGCCAAAACAACAACAACAACAACAACAACAACAAGAAAACAGAAGCAACAACAATAACGAGAATTGAGCAGACAGAAATAGTGACAATACATGTAGGTCATACATACATGTATATACATACATGGACTTGCTGAATGCTACAACAGAGGCAAAAACCTGTGTTCGTTCCTCAACTAGTATTAACATTTATTGCCAGTCACCAGCGTGTTTTGCAAGTCAGCAGATATTTATACGTTATCCACCTACTGTGGAGGGAAGATTCTCTCCTGCTTATATCATGTGATGCTAGTCTTGGGCTCTGGTCGTTGTCGAGACTAGACAGACAACGCGTGCACTAACCAGGTCTGGTGATTCCACACAGCAGCACACGCACTAACCAGGTCTGGTGATTCCACATAGCAGCACACGCACAAGGTCGCGCTCACACCCAACTAGCTGTGATCCGTGGTGTATATCGGAGACACGGTGGGATGTCTGCCATTCCGTCATCTGTACGCATATACACAGACACACACACACACGTATGTGCAAGACAGGCACACGTGCCCCAGAACCCCGTTTGAGACTGACCCCCCCTCTTGTTTTAAACGTGTTGGTGAGGCCTGTGTCCCCCAGGTCCTATGCTCGCTCTGACCAGGTTTGAGGTCTAACCTTCTCTCCGAGCGCTCGGGCCCGCCACCGGGGACTCCAGGCCTTCCGCGGTTCTCGCCACGTGTGCGCCGGGCGCGGCCTGCTCGTACTGCCACGGCCCAGCGCCGTTAGCGGACTCGGCGTCCAGCTCTGGGCTCTGCACCGAGTCGGGCACGGACTCGAAGGCGCTGTTCTCCTCGTCCTCGTCGTCCTGCGAGGAGAAGGCGGTGCTCTCGGAGATCTTGGCGCTGTCCACCGAGGAGAAGCGCGTATGGCTGGCGAACCTGCTGCCGCTGTAGCAGGACGCGCTGTAGCAGGAGCTGCTGTAGCAGGACGTGCTGTAACATGAGGAGCTGTAGCACGAGGGGCTGCAGCAGGACACGTCGCAGCCCTCGCAGCTGTGGTCCCCGCCCTGCCGCGGGCTGGAGTCGCTCTCGCTGCCGGTGCTGGGGTGCGTGTCGCCGTCCGGGGCCGCGCCGTCGGGGAAGCCTGACGTCGCCGCGCCCGGAGTGGCCCCGTCGCGCCCGGGCCCGTCCTCCTCCAGGGCGGGCGGGTCCGCAGTCACCGTGTCCACCTCGCTGAGCCCGTCCTTCTCCGAGGCGTCCCTGAGCGTGGACTCCTCCTCGGCGCCGTCCTCCTCGTCCGCCGCGCCCGCGCCCCGCGCCGAGGGCAGGCTGTGCAGCAGCGCGTGGATGCGGATGTAGTGTGTCCGCGGGGTCTCGGGCTCCCCGCAGGCCGACGCGATCACCGTCTCCAGCTCCGACACGGGCAGGGAGCACGGCCTGCTCTTCCTCTTCCCGGAGCCCCGCAGCTGCAGCCTGCCCCCGCCCTGCTCCAGAGTGGACACCTCTCCCTCCTCCTCCTCCGCCTCTTCGGGGCCCTTCCCCTCCCTTCCGGCCCGGCGCTCCGTCGCCGAGTCCTCCTGCAACGGCACCTCGGCCGGGGCGTCCCCGTCTTCCAGCAGCGTCGGCGGCGGCGCCCCCTCACCCAGGTCCAGCTCCTCCGCCAGCTCTTCTGCACTCGGGGCAGGCGGGGTGCCCTTCTGCCCCGCGACCAGGAGCTCCCCGGCCCCTTCGGGTCCCACGGAGACCGAGCCCTCGTCTCCCTCTAGAGCGATGCCAGCCGCTTCCTCCGCTGGCCCGGCGAGCTCCAGGCCCTGGTTCCCTGACCCGTCCAGGGCGCAGCCCTCCCTCGGCCGCTCCGCCTTCCAGCCCTCCCAGGGCTCTGGCGCTGCATACGCGGGCTCCCTGCGGCTGCTCTCGGCCAGGGTGGGCACGGAGCCGTCCTGCATCTGTGCCGACTCGGGCTCGGTGCTCAGAGACATCTCCTCCTCATCTGCTGGCAAGAAAAAAAGAATGTCATTCCTCCCGGAGAAGAGCATGGTGGTGCTGATACACCCCGCTGGACAGGAAGCCTCGCCGAGGGGTTGCTACGCTAGGATATTGGGTGTGCGGGTTCATGAGCGTTTCTCACTGGCCAGAGCTCTGCTGAAAAATTCTGTAAGAATGAGTTCTCCTCGTATTCATGACAACCTGCAGTCAGGGTTGTATTTCAGAATTCTATTTCAAGAGAATTTATCTTTTGGCTTAAATGCCCAAAGCTTAGCACTACCCCAGTTCTGGGCACACAGTAGGTGCTCAACAATGGTTACTACACGGAATGATTTCCAGAGATGAGGGCGGTGGTATTTATGACCCCTCTAACAGTTAAATGCATTTGCTCAGAATGTTTCCTATGACTGGGTCTCGCAGGTGCAGAAGGGGTAAACAGGGTTTCAGGCAACTGGACGGAAGAAGAAGGCTGGATGATGATAGCAGCCACCACAGTCACTCAATAGCACAGGCAGGAGGGTTTCTAACATGTGGAGTTTATTGCAATGCAAAAATAAACAGGGTCTCTACACCAACCAGCCCTTCAACCATCTCACTGTTCACCCCTACCCTCCTGTAGCTGTTGCCTTGGACTCCTGTGGATTCCCCCATTTGAAACGCACTAGTGCAATTCACTAGTCAGAGAACAGTTCCTCTGGTGAGCTGTAAACGTGTCCTGTGGCTTTACCAGAGGAACAGACGGTTTCGTTCTCAGAACACAGAGAAAGGCTGAATGTGAAAAGATAAAACAGTCAAGGTGTTTTCTTACGATCTACGTACTATGTTGGGTATAGAAGAGTGCAACTGGAGTTTAATAAGCAGGGGGTGGTAAACTCCAGACTCTGAGTCTTCAAAAGCTTCATTAGCTTTAATAGCAGCTCTTAAATGTTGCCCGGGGGGCCTCACAATCCTCAGCATGATCTACACATAGTTTGGGGGTTATGGGAAAAGAGGAAAAGTGGAATTATGAGCCATCTTATTCTTATTTGGAATATGTTTGGGTATGAAAAAATTGAACACTGGCTGATTCTGAAGTTTTCTGTCCAATAGATACTTTTCTTTTTCTCTGTGATACTATGTATAATCATAATTCTTCAGCACTATGACATTCTTCAAAAACTGGTTGGTCTGTATCTAGTTCAGGGCAGAAGGAGATGTTTCACGTTCATTCCTCCCTTTATTCATTCACGTACACAATGATGAATCATCTGCTAAGCACGGCCTTTGTGGGTGGTAGGAGTAAGATGATGGGTGAATCAGGGTTCCAGATCCATGCTGGCCTCCTGGTCAACCCCAGCCCACTGTCTAACCCTCCACCTTTGTGTCACCAGAGTGAAGAGAAACCTCTCAATCAAGGGGACAGCAACCTGGCTTCCAGACTAGATCTCTGCCTTCTGGGTCTCAAATAGAGAACCACAAAACCGAGGAAATGTCTGGAAAGAACCATGGTTATTCTATTTTGGATAAAGGAACGAGCCTAGGACAAGACATGAGGTTTATGCTGAACGTACCTGGGTGGATGGAGGAAGTGATCTCAAATCGGAATTGCAGCTGTCCACTCACATGGTCTGTTGGGAGCCTGCGGCCGAGTGTATAGCTGACCACCCTGTCCCTGGAAGGAAATAAGCAGCATCACAGATCTGGTCAATACCTGTCCTCTTGATGACCACACAGTGTGCTTTTTAGGGGAGGCAGGGAGCCCAGGAGGATCCTGCTAATTGGAGGTGATGATTGGCTTAGGTACATCGGAGACCACCCATGGTGAAAATGGGGAAACACATGTGCTCAACAGCAACACAAAACTATAAGGAAATCCTTACTGATTACAGGTGCTCCTCAACCTAGAGTGGGGCTATGTGCCGATAAACCCATGGAAGTTTGAACATATCATTAACTCAAAAAAGCATTTGATACACATAATCTACCAAACATCATAGCTTAGCCTAGCCTGCCCTAAACATGCTTGGAATGCTCACAAGCATGGGAAGGGACATCATCTAACACAAAGCCTGTCTCATGCAATTTATTGAATACGGTATACTGTGGAATATGGTATTAGTTCTTTAGTCCCAAGATCATGTGCTGACTGGGAGCAGTGGGTCACTGCCCAACATCATCAGAGAGGATCGTACAGTGTACAGTTAGCCTGGGAAAAGATCAAAATTCAAAATTTGAAGTATAGTTTCTACTGGATTCATACCACTTTTGTACCTTTGTTAAACAAAACAATTGTTAAATCATTGTTGAGTCAGGGATCTCTGTGTTCTAAAGCAGCAGGAGGCAAACTGTAGCCCGTGGGCCCAATCTGGCCCACCCACTACCTGTTTTTGTATGAATGTGAGTTTTTTACGTTTTTAAATCGGTGGAAAAAGAAACAAAAGAAGAGTAGTATACTTTGTGGCGTGTAAAAATTATCTGAAATTGAATTTTGAGTCCATAACTAAAGTTTTATTGGAGTGCAGCTTTAATTATTAGCTTACCCAGTGTCCGTGGGCACTTTAGTGATACAGTGGCACAGCTGAGTAGTTTGGACAGAGACTGGATGGCCTGTGATGCCCAAAATATTGACTACCTGGCCCTTTACAGAAAGTTTGACAACCTGTGTTCTAAAGCAGAGAAGAGAGAGGAGAGAATAAATAAAAAACATGCATGTCCTTTGCTTGCTTCTGCTGTGCAGACTGCCATTTTCCAAAGATTCCTTTAACAATGGACAGTGCCCCTGGATGTCTGTGTAAGAAGGTGCTGCCATGGTTACTGGAGAGGTGTGGGTGCCATGGAAAGGGATCTGCTGCAGGAGGGCAGAGCAAGACTCGTGGGCTGGCTTCTCAGCCTGTGACTTCCACTTAAGACTAATTGCAGGGCTCCCACACATAAAGACCCTGAGTCTCCAGTGCCACCACCTCTACCTACTCAAAGCAGTTGTGTTTTTATTTTTGTAGAGAAGGGGTCTGGCTGTGTTGCCAAGGCTAGTTTCCAACTCCTGGCCTCAAATGATCCTCCTGCGTTGGCCTCTTAAAAGGCTGGGTTTACAGGTGGGAGCCATCCTGGCCACAAAGCAATTTCTTAATTACTTAAAAGAAAATCATCCAGGAGGCATCAACCTGAAGCTTTGCTATTATGGTTTTTTTTTTTTTTTTTTTTCAGTGTTTAAAAAAACCACTTTATTTCATGCCATTATTTCTTTTCAGTGTGCTAGCTAAAAACATGTCCATATCAAGCTTTTGTTTCTTGATCCTTATTATAATCTCCATAAAAATCATCAGAAATATACTGTCTCAAAAAGAGAAGCTGATTCCTTTCCTGCACAAATTGTTAGTTTTCTGATTGACTTTAAAAACCAAAACTTTACTTTCTTTGAGGAAAAATAATCTATTTTTTTTTTTAGAGAATTTCTATCTGTCAGTCACTCTAATAGATGCCTAGCTCCTACCATATTATTTTTTGCTTCAGCTAACATAAGTTAAAACAAAATCTTTTTTTTTTTTTAATTTTTTGAGACAGAGCTTCAGCGGGGTAAATGGCCCTCCTATACTTTGGCCCAAGAGGAAGGACTACCTTGAGCTATATAGGAATTAACAAATTCAGTGTACCCAGTAGTAGCAAAGATATACCCCCAAAGGTTTGACTCAGATAACTATTGATTCCATTTAATAAGTTGTGACAGTCAAATGAAAATATAAATCACTGACTGGTAATGTTTTAATGCTTCTTTCTAGAGAACACTGGCATCATGAAACAAAAACAATTATATCTTCGTGATCCACTGACATAATATTTTTCTTTGATAAGCCATTACTTAGTGTTTGGAGTTTCCCTGAAACCATTAAATAAAGCATTATATGGGAAAGTATTTTGTCTATTTACAAAAGGCCTTGCTCCATGTTATGAAGTGTGGGCTTGCTGTGGCCCTGAGGAAGACCCCTGCACCTTATTCAGCCACGTGCTGGGTTGTTTTTGCCCACTTTTTGTCTGTCTGTTGGATGTCACAGTCATGAACGGGAAGAGCGAACACTGCCTTGACAGACGCCTATAGACGCCTAGCTCCTACCATATTATTTTTTGCTTCAGCTAACATAAGTTAAAACAAAATCTTTTTTTTTTTAAATTTTTTGAGACAGAGCTTCAGCGGGGTAAACGGCCCTCCTACACTTTGGCCCAAGAGGAAGGACTACCTTGGGGTATATAGGAATTAACAAATCCAGTGTACCCAGTAGTAGCAAAGACATAACCCCAAAGGTTTGACTCAGATGACTATTGATTCCATTTAATAAGTTGTGACAGTATCTTCATACATGTCACCTCCTCTTGCCTGGAGAGTTAATGGCGTGTCTGTGTGTGTGTAGCGTCATATGTGCTGCAAGGTCCCCATTAAATGTCCTTATGATGATCATTGTGGATTCTAAAGTCTCTCTGAAAATCTGAAGAACTTTAAGACACTTGGAAATTCTGCGTAATTTTTCTCATTCCTTTGATGTTGATCTAAAGGTTACATTGCATATAGGCATGTGTTTGTGAACAGAGAGCCACACCTAGTGTTTCAAATATAGGTTGCTATTCCCCAAGGAGAAACACATGTATCCCTGCTATACTTGAGGATTTTATCTGCTCAGAGTCCACTCTAATGAGAACCATGAGTGGACATGAATGGAAAAGAAACACACAGAAACACACTCTTATGCGCACATGAACTCTGTGAGCAACACAACTGCTGTTGCTCTGTGAGAATTTATGCTTCCCAATTTTTGATACTATCCATATTATCTAGCATTTTCTGTAAATACCAGCATACTCCAGTAACACAGCATCTCATCTTGTTATAGAAATGTTAAATATGATTATATCCTACATATGAGACAGGCATATGAAGGAAATAATATTCCACATAATAAGAAAACTTTAGTTTCTACACATGCAGAAAAATGTAGCACTGAGGGCTTCTTGTAATATCCTCTTAATGTATATATTTTTTACTCTCTTGCATAAGTAACCAGTGATACACAAACAAGGGGAAAGAGAAGGGTTTAATTCAATGTTGTGGCTTGGACAACGTAATTAATGGGAAAAGTCAAGGAAAGGTACTACTATAGCTTACAGGCTGCTCTTGGGCACAGCCTGTTGACCAAAACCTAGGGACAGGGCGATGTCAGTCACAGGTTTACCCTATGGCATGTCTCTCCAGGAGTCTCTGAACCGGCATAGACAGCTTTCCCAAGAAGCGCTTGATGATGGGACGGCTCTTGGCAAACTTATCCTTCACCTCGATTTCCAGCACGTCAGTGGGCAAGGAAACAAAACTGAATTGCTGCAATGAAAGAATATGTCACATCAATTAACTGAGAGATTCAAGAGCTGCCCAGTCCCCAGTCCATCTGCTTTCCTGACATCACTGTAAGACCCCAGCTGGGCGTGCTCTCTCACTCGCAAGGTCTTAGAAATCCTGTGAGCCCTATTTATTCAGTCAATAAGGAGCAACCACACGATCCTTCCTTACGGCTTAAAAATAGGGTTATTCTCTGAGATTTGAGCAATAAAATCAGCACACCTTAAAGATAAAGAATGCCACCCAGGGCTCACCATACTGGATTGAATTATTATACTCACAATACTTGGATTGAAGTATTAGCGTATTTAAAAAAAAAACTTGGATTGAAGTATTAGCGTATTTAAAAAAAAACAAACACACACAAATGCACCTATAATTAATGAATGCATTTAAGATCAACAGTGCAACATGTTTTTTTCTTATTATAATGGCAGGGACTTTTAAAAGTTTGGTAACAACCCACATTCTTGAGCGTGGGAAAAGATGAAAACATTCACATTATGATGGTGGGAATGTAAACTGATTTAACCTTGGGGAAGGGAATTAGCCACGTTAATTGGCATTTCAACTGCAAATTCCTTCAACCCAGAATTCTACTTCTAGGAATTTACCTCTGGATTAACTTGCACAAATATGCAAAAGATATATTTTATAAGGATGTTCACTGGAGAATTATTATTACTTTTTTGGATAGAGAGAGGGTCTTGCTATGTTGCCCAGGCTGGTCTCAAACTCCTGGCCTCAAGCGACCCTCCTGCCTCAGCCTCCCAAAGTGTGGGGATTACAGGTGGGAGCCACCACAGCAAACCAAGGAGCATTGTTGACAACAGCAGAAGAACGGAGAAAAGAAAACCTGCCAATAGGAAACTGATTCAATGAAGGATGATAAATCTTTGAAATGGTATTCTGCCATCATTAAAAGGAAGTGATAAGACACTATGAACTGATATGAACTGTTACCCTCGGTAGAGTGCTGTGGCATCACAGCTCACAGCAACCTCAAACTCCTGGGCTTCACCAGTTCTCTTGCCTCAGCCTCCCCAGTAGCTGGGACTATAGGCGCCCACCACAACGCCCAGCTATTTTTCTTTTGTTGCAGTTGTTGTTGTTTAGCTGGCCCAGGCTGGGTTTGAACCCACCAGCCTTGGTGTATGTGGCTGGCACCTTAAGCACTGTGCTACGAGTGCCGAGCCCCTCAAAGACTCTTTCTTTCTTCCTTCCTTCCTTCCTTCCTTCCTTCCTTTCTTTCTTTCTTTCTTGTTGGGATTCATTGAGGGTACAAGAAACCAGGTTACACTGATTGCATTTGTTAGGTAAAGTCCCTCTTATAGTTGTGTCTTGCTCCCAAAAGGTGTGGCTCATACCAAGGCCCACCCCCTCCCTCCTTCTTTCTCTCTCTGCTCTCCCCTTCCCCTACCCCCACCATGTCCTTAACTGTCATTAATTGTCCTCATATCAAAATTGAGTACATAGGATTCATGCTTCTCCATTCAAAGGCTATTTCTAATCATACATATAAAATGTAAGCTTTGCATCCTTGTCCACATCCAGTCGGCTGTAGACCAATCGGCTTTAATAGCTGTTTGCCCTGAAAACAAAAATGATAATGTGCAATAGCCAGTCGTGAACAAAGTCATAATATTGCCTCCTTTATGCTGTGTCAACTGGGTTGTGACTTCTTATCACTTGAAGTCTCTGATTGTGACCTGTGCTTTTTGTATGCCAATTAAAATTTTTTTCTGACGTGATCTGATTTTATGTTTGGTATCATAAAGGAAAGATGATGTCATAGATAGAAAGGTCTTTACTGGTTGTGGCAGAGGAAATAATGGGAGCTGTTATTGCCTCAAAGTAGCTAAGAGAGTAAGGACATCCTTGTGTAGGTGAAACTGTAATCAAAAAGAAAATGGTTGTGAGAGATTTCCGAGACATATTCAACCTGATTTAGAAAGCATTTTTATGTAGTCATTTAGGGAGGGCCATGAGAAAAGGTGACTCCAGTCTGAGACAGTGGAAGCATAATGATTCATTTATGCTCACTTGGAAATTTATGAAAGTTAGGAAAGGTTAAGAATTCAAAAACAGTAGGGGTAGTTAATTTGGTTTGGGTCAAGTTGAGTTTGAAGGGATAGAGATATTTGGGAGCAAGGCAGGAGGAATGCCACCTAGAAGCTGGGGCAGGTGCCTTTGCATGTGGACTGAGTGGTCCTCACTGTCATGTGACATAGGTCATGGTACATAGCTCGAAAGGCACCTAGCTTTGTCTTTCCTCTCTTGCAGCCAGACATAAGGGGGTGGGAAGGGAAGAAATAAAGCACAAGTTTCATTCACAAGAGGGGGGCTGCCTGGTACTACTCAGCCAACGTCATTATCTACTACTAATGAAAGTTAAATGGACCGGGCTTGGTGCTTTCTTTGTAAAAGTTCTCGAAGGAGGAGGAAGAGCAGGAAAGAAGCAAATGGGGCATGAAAACTACAGCTACTGTCCCTTAGAACCTTGCAATGTGTGTGACCTTCAATTCAGGGGGTACTATTCATTAAGTTTAAAAATGATGCTCAGAAATAGTGCTGCCCTAAGTCAAAGACAACAAAAGACAGACAACTCCATTAGTAGAGCAGTAATTGAATCAGGAGCAAGTTTTTCCTCTCACTAGTGACATATATTAAGAAGTGGTGCCCTTGGAGACTGGGCATGGGAGACCTGCCCCGCTGAGCCGTGTGTGGCTTGACTCTCTCTCAGGAATCAAGTGCCGGAGACCACCCTGCTGAGATGTGAGCCTTTTAACTGCAGTGAACTGAACAACTTTGGGCAGTAAAGCCTGCTCTTACAAATGTGTGGTATGTGGGAAGTAACACTTCTTCTTGTGCATAAGAGCAAATAAACTGGATCTGAACTAGGCATCCACCATCTCCATATAAGGCTCTGGGAATCCTCAGCAACAGAATAGAATATCACTGATTTTATTTTACAGGCACTGCTATGGCAAAATGAGGCCAATATTTCCTTATGGCTTAGAAGAACGGAGAGCAAGGGGGTTGAGTGTGTGTTTAAATATGCAACATGTATATCACTGTATATTATCCCTAAAATATAAAAGCATATACCACCCATATATTCTATTAAATCTATGTCAATATATCTATTTACATCCATAATCTTTTGCTTCTTTTACTTAAAAACCTATAAAGAAGGAATGGGATTAGATTAATAGAAAGGAAACAGAGAAGAACGAAATTGGCTGTGTAATCATGAGCAATTTAACTGACCTTTCTGTGCCTTTAGAGTACCCCAAAAAGAGGAAGAAGAAAAGCACTTTGCCTTCTGCATGTGCTTTGTTGATAGACTGTTGTCTTCACTGGTGATACACCTTATCTGTACATCTTGGTCAACCCTGTTTGTTTTTCTAAGCTTCAGAACTTGTATACAGTCAGCCACTGAGTCTAAACTTTCCCCCTCTCACTCTAGAGTCTGTTCTTTTCTTTTTTTACTTCCACTGCCCCTGCCTTAGCATGGTGCTTGCTGTTCCTTGACCTTGTACTAATCTTCTAACTGGCCTCCCTGTCTTCAGCTTCTTGCTAACAGCTGCTAATAAAGTCGATGTCTGAAACACAGATTTGATTGTTTCATTCTCTTGCGTAAGAACGTCCTCTGATTTCTTATTACTTCCAGAATGGAAACTAAATTTCCTAACCACACGTCTGGTTCCTGCTCACCTTTTCATTAATCGTTTTATTTACGAAAGCCATTCTCTGAAGACTTCATTTTCTTACATACATTTTCACACACTTACAATTTGCCTGGAAGTTGGTTTTTCCCACCTCTTTGCTTTGCCAAACTCCTACTCATCCTTCAAAAACCCATTCAGATCAAATTTATTCTGTAGAACCTTTTCTGATGTTGGCAACCACCAAAATGTTATTTTTGGACGACGGTTCTTCTGCTGCCTCAATATCTCCTGTATGGTTCTCATTACATTACTTATTTTCCTATGGGTCGTGAGGACGCACATGTGTTAGAGCTCTCTCCCATGGAAACCACACATGAAATGCATATTAAGCACATTGATAAATGTAAGGAATTCCTGGGGAAATTCTGCTCCATATATCTGATAATGACACCCCCAAAGTGGAACATGAACCAAGGTGTGGATTTGCTTAAATATACTCCTTTAAGCATGCTAGACTACATATGCAGTGCCTAAGCCACACCAGTTACTGCTCTGGCAGAAAAATCTAAGGATTATATTGCAGTGATGCACTTCTCTTAAAAAAACAACAACAACAACAAAGTACAACCCTTCATTTGTGTGTGGGTTGTGATCACCCACACAGGATAACACTAAAGGTTAATAAGTGTGGTAGAATTCTGAGCTAGCCCTCAAGACTCCTGCCCCCTGGAGTACATGCCCTGGGTCATCCTCGTCTGTTGAGTATGGGAGGGGCTAGCTCAGTTGTACTTCAAAGTTGTACTTCAGTTGTACTTCAAAGTTGTACTTCAAAGTTCTGAAGGAAAAATAACTGTCAACTTAGAGTTTTATGCCCACTAAACTCTCATTCAAGAATGAAACAAAAATAAAGACATTTTCAAAGGCACAAAGAGTTGGAAAGTTTATCATTCTCAAACTTTCAGGATCTTTGTTCAAAATTGTAATTTATAATTCATAAAAATAAGCCAAGGCATCAAATTAATAAAAAGAAATATAGTGGATACCTTGAAAACCATAGTTCTTTTCTATGTTTTTTGGAGGTACAGCGTCTATATTTTGTGTGTATTTAGGTATATTATTAAGGAAACCCTTTTGAAAATTGGTAGAAAATATATATAATGAAGATATAAGTTTCTAGAAGATAAATGTTTCAAAATTCATTCAAAAGGAAATAGAAAACCTGAATAAATTGATAATCATTAAAGAATTGAATTGATAATCTAACATCTTTTCACCAGATCATCTTACAGGTAAATTTCACCAAAAATTCTTAGAACAGATAATCTCCACCTTCCATAAACTGTTCATAAATTTTTAAAAAAGGGACTCCAATCACTTTCTAAGGACAAAACTTCTTTCATATAAACTGGACAAAGATATTATAAGAAAAGAAGTTTAAAACATTGTATTAATATAGATAGCTGCAGAGAATCCTAAATAAAATTAGCTGCAAATAAAAAACAGTACTTGTACGAAAAATACTAAATAAGTGCTTGTATGAAAAAGACTAAAATATATCTTCCAGGCTGAGTGCTAGTTGTATGACCCCTACTCTGAACGAGAGATCCTATCTCCTTGCTTGTTTCTAATGTTTTTCAGAAGAAAATGCAAGACTTTTGACATTCACTTTATATACTAGCTTTACTTCTTCTCATTTTTTACTAAAAAATTTCCCTAGTTTCTTGGTTATTTCATGCATTTAAATATATTTTATCTTGTAGTGTTACATGCATTTTGTATATTTTTCAGGTGTAAGAAGGGGTGTAAATATTTGAAAGGTTATCTGCATATGAACATGAATGTACATGAATGTAACAGGATGCTCTTTGGCTTCAGATTTGGCACTTGTGTGCTCGTGGAAAAACTCAGGTTACTAAGTGGCCCACATCTAAAGAGATTGGTCAATAATTGGGACCAGACACTCTCCTTTTATCTGCACCATCAGGCAGCCTGTTAAGGAAGGAAATCTCTGCCTCCATTTTTCCTTATCCCAGGAAAGGAATGGGGCCAAATGGGGTCAAAATCCTTGTGGAGAAAAGGTGAGGGAGGATCTCCAGGTTCTTCCATGGCTCCATTTCTCCTAAAAGTGCTGGAGTAGGGGAAAGGAGCAAAAGAAAAGAGTATGTCTTCTTCTCTGCTATGCTTTGTATGTCCCCTCCAAAATGCATGCTGAAGTCTATTTGCCTTTGTAACAGTATTAAAGGTAGGACCTGTGAGAGGTGATTAGGTTATAAGAGCTCTGCCCTCATAAGTGGGTTAATGTCATTTCTGAGGGAGTGGATTCCTGATGAAAAGAATGAGTTTAACTCATTTCCTCTCTCTGTGTCCCGCTGTTTCCACCTTTCTACCAAGTTCTCACCAGAAGCCAGCACCATGCTCTTGGACTTCCCAGCCTGCAGAACTGTGAGCTGAATAAACTTCTTTTCTTTATAAATTACTCAGCCTGTGGTATTCCATTATAGAAACAGAAAATAAGCTAAGACACCTTCCAGGACTATCAAACCACAATCCTAATCTGCAGAGGATGGGAGGAGAAGAGATGTAAACTGAATATAAAATTAGACTTGACTGGATTATTTATAACTAAAAATGACCAAGAGGTAGGTTGTGGAATGTGCCCAAGAAATCTTTACGAGATTCTTGAGCATGGCTAAATGCAGTGATTGGGAAAAGGCACATGCACACAAGTGTAGGTGTGTGTTTTGGTAAATATATAAAATACTGCCTACCACTCAAAGGTTCTCTTGGTTATATCAGCTGGCTTTGAAGGCTTTTCTCTAACTCCACACTATGGATTCACCATTCTACTGATCTGCGTTATCTGTCTATCCCCTTTCAATCACACTCAATCACCGGCCTTGTGCAGTATTACTTCTGTTTCTACGTCTTTCTCACAAACACACTAAGTTGTACCAATATCCTTTATCGTCTCCCTTAAATACAATATTCTCTTAGTCAAGGATAAATGCAGTTAATAACCTAGATGTTTTCTGTAACCTTTTACAAGATACACGATATCTTCTTTACTCCCATTCTGTGTTTAAAATTAAAAAAAAAATCCTGGAAAATGTTAGAGTTTAGCCAATTAATCATGGTATTACTAGAGAGATAATTTCATAACACATGAAATCAATAGCCTAAACACAGTAATTCAGTTGTTATAAAATTGCCATTTAAAGTAATTTATAATATGACAAGAACTCCATTGATTCTTCCTGATAATTGTAACTTTGAAAAGACTATTGTTTATATTTAACTTTGTTCATATTTATTAACTTTTTTCCAGGCTAATAATCCGTATCACTGAAATAAGCTTGGAAGCGAATGGAGTAAAGCCTGCCGTAACTTGAGCTTGTCCCTGGAACACGGCCTTTGCCTCCTGTGAGACAAGCCTGGTGGGGACAAGGACAGGGACCTGCTACGGGGTCCTCAACAGATGGAATCACAGTCAGAGGTGAACCTGGGGTGAAGCTGAATTTCTGCTAAATGAGTAAGGAAGGAGAACCCACAGACTTGTCTATTGTATGATTTACTCCCCCCTTTTCAATCCATTTTATGTCGCTATGCCAAAGACAACTGCATTCCACCTCTGAGATTTCTTGGGTTCTCTCCCACCTGCCTGCTCCACCATTCCTGATTCTTGTCTTTCCTCCTTCCTAGATCCTCCTTTGGCTCTGTTTGTACCTGGTTTCTGTTTTTCTCAAGGCTTCATGCTCAAAAATCCAGTTATACCTGCTCTCCCCTGCCTCTACCCCAGTGGTTCTCAACCTTCCTAATGCTGTGACCCTTTAATACAGTTCCTCATGTCATGAGCAACTTAGCAACGAAATATGTTACTACTTAGCAACGAAAATAATTTTATGGTTCGGGGGGTCAGCACGACATGAGGAACTGTATTAAAGGGTCACAGCATTAGGAAGGTTGAGAGCCACTGCTGTACCCCCACCTTTGATTTTGGTATCAGTCTCACTGGATGCTGTTAGCTTTAACAATTCTAGACATTATTTGTATCCTTTTAATGTTTTGGAAAAAAAAATTCAACCGATGAATGAGGCATCCAGTCCTAGCTCTGATTTGTAGTGTTGACCAAGTTTCTTGGCTTAAATACTCTTACTGTGGCTGATTTCACTACATGTGGAGTTGGGGAGACGTGGGCACAGCTGGCTTCAGCCTACCACTGACCCCCCATGGATCAATATGCCAAGCTAACCCCTCAGCCGGCTCACTCTGCTTCTCCACAAGAAACAGGAATGGTTTTCAAAGAGTAAATGCCCGCCATTAGACACTGGGTGTTACTGCTACTCTCAAAACCTCTACTTCTATCGTATTTTCTCAGAAGTTGAAAAATGACATTACTGGCTCGTTAGCAAGCAACACGAGTCTGTGTGTCTCCAAGTCTGAGGTTCAGTGAATGAGCCTCAGGTATCATCACTGTGGGACTCTTATCTTTCTCTGGGTCCTCCCAGCACCCCACATAATCTAGAGCAGCGTCCTTTATGTCTTTCTGTTAGTGATCCAGTCACAGTTCCTTTCATTACATGGTTCACAGCTGGTTTAACCAACGAAGAACTGATTTTGTACTTAGAAAGTGGTTGCCTACACTAGGTAACTTAAAACAATTTTTTAAAAACGACTGTTCTGGAGACATAATGCGTGATAAAGGCTTCTCCCACCCTTACCACCAGTACCAGCTTGGCATTCTAGAGAGTGACTTTTTAGTTCATGACACTACGTTTACTTTATCTAGGTCAAAAGTATGATTTAATTTTTTACTAAATGATCTCCTAATCACTCATCAATAAGGACTGAGGCTAATACTTTATTTTTAAACCAATCAGAGTTTGGTTAAAATTCCTCAAGGCTGGGTGATAGCAGTAATCATTTAGCAATTGTGCTTACCTCCGATAGATCACAGGCCTTGGCCAGGCATCCTTAATTATCTCTAGGAGATGGTGCTTTTAGCCTAACCTGGCCACTTGCTCCGCCCTGTCAACCAGGTTTTGGGAATTTCCCTGACCAATCTATTCCAAAATCTGAAAATTAAACTCATTTCAATATAATTTTCAAGTTCCAAAATCTGAAAATTAAACTCATTTCAATATAATTTGTGGGTCAAAGAAGGGCTATTAAAAATATTTTTTAACTAAATGATGATGAAAGTAAAAAATATAAAAAATTGTGAAATGTAGTTGAAACAGTGCTTAGAAAAAAATGTGCTTCTTTCAGTGATTATATTAGAGCAGAAAAGTATGTCTAAAACCAAGACATAAATTTAATAAAAAGGAGCTAAGGAAAAGAGAGGCAAAAGTTAGGAAGGAGGCAATAAAGGAAGAAAATGTAAAAAATTAAAAAATAAGGGTAGAAAGAAAAAAAAAAAAGGGTAGCTATAAAAAGAAAGATAAAGGATTGGAATCAGGATATGAAAGGATGTACATAGGGTCAGAATATATATAAAGAGCTCTTAAAACTCAATAGTAAGTTACACAGCTCCCCAAATGTTTTACGAAAGAATATATGTAAATGGACAATAAGCATGTGAGAAGATGCTCAGTATCATTAGTCACCACGGAAATGTAAATTAAAAGCTCAGTAAATTACCACTTCACCTCTACTAGAATGGCTAACATTTAAAAATTGTCAATGCCAGGTGTTGAGGATGTGGCACATCTAGAACATGACCACAAACTATTGGTGGGAAGATAACCTGGGGCGACCACAGGGGCGACTTTCTGGCAGTTTCTTAAGTGAAATATACACCTACCAATGTGACCCAGCCATTCCAGACCTAGGTATTTATTGACCTGACGGAAATGGATCAAGAAGACTCGTATCTAAATCTTCATTGCAGCTTTGTTCACAATAGCCAATATCTGGTAACAACCGAAATGTCCGTTAAGGGGTGAGTAGATACAGACAATCTGGATGTCTCCAAACAACTGAATGCTATTCAGCCATAAAAGAACGTATGCAACAACAGGGGCACATCTCCAAAACACCCTTCTGAGAGGTCGGAAACAAGAGTACACACTGTAAGATTCCATGGATAGAAAATGCAAACACATCTATAGTGACAGAACACAGTTCAGAGTTTGCCTGGGGTCAGAGATGAGGCAGGGCTGAGTTGCAAAGTAGCGCCCGCACTCTTCTGGGGGTGATGGACAGGTTCTGTGTCTTTAACAACGGGTTGGTTTCGTGGGCATATGAAATTGTCAAAGCTCATCAACTTTTTTGCTTTAAATAAATGAAGTGTATTCATTGGTTGTAATGAATTGCATACATGTATGTTGTTACCTCTTGATAAAAGACGAAAGGGTAAAAATAAAAGTGGAAATTCAGTGATGTTCTGACACTGGCAGACTCATGTAAGCAAGTTTTGTATTGACTTGCTTTCTGTTTTACTGTTGGTGGATTTATAGAAATCAGCCTGCTGCTACAAGCCACAGCTTAGAGAACTACCTGCTCCCTTTATTTCAGCAGAATCCCTACAAGTGACAACTGGTGCCAGACAGAAAAGGCCACATGGGTTGATTTTTTAATTGTTTATTTTGCATTGATACAACAAACACAACTTGGTGAAGGATTAGCCTTTTTATGTTGCTATGTTCAACTAGCTAATATTTTATTTAGAATATTTGCATAGAAAATATTTTCATGAATGAATTTAGGCTGTAATTTATCTTTCTTGTGTTCTCCTTGTCAGATTTGGGTATTAAAGTTTTGCTGGTCTCATATAACAAGTTTCATTTCCATAGAAGAATTTGTATAAGATTATTACTTCTTCATTAAATGTTTGGGAGAATTCAGCAGTGACAACATCTGAGCTCAGGATTTATTTGTGGAAAGGTTTGAAGTTATAGATTTGATTTTCTTAATAGATACTAATACTTAATAGAACTATTCAGCATTTCTATTTATTTTTGTGTCAGTTTAGTAAAATACATTATACCAGAAATTTCTCATTTTATCTATATTCTCAAATTTATTGGCATAAATGTGTCTATAATGTTATTTTGTCATCTTTTAATATATGCAAAATCATTACATTTTTAGCTTTGTTAATTTTCACGTTCTCTAATGCATCGATTTGTCTTTACCTCTTTATTATACTATTATATTTCTCTCTGCTCTCTTTGCATTTGATTGGCTGTTAAGTTTTTAGCTTGCACATATGGAAATTCATGGTTTTCTTTGTTCTCTTTCCTAATTCAGTTCCACAAGTTTAGATATTTTCTAGTTTTTCTTGTAATTTCTTTTTAAGCCATAGATTTTAAAGATGTTTTTGCTTAATTTTCAAGAAAGTTGAGCATTTTCTAATTATCTTTTGATTATTTATACCTAGTTTCTAAGATTAAAAACACACAAAGCAGTATTTAAAATCTACTTCTGATAACTCCAATTATAAGCCCTCCATGGGTCTGCTTCTGTTGTAACTGGAGTCAGATAATCTTTATTAACCAGGGACTAACCGAGCTGTCTAAACTGTCTTGTTTTTCACCATTGGTTTGCCCTCATCCTACCCTGCAGCCATCCAGGGGCCACCTGGAGATCTGGTGGCTGCACCAGGGAACTTGGCCCTTGGGCCAGAATGTCGAGTTTTGTCTCTTTGGCACTGTGAGATTGCAGCAAACTCCTCTTTAATCTCCCGCAGCTTTCTGCTGAAGCTTGAAATTCCTTTCTGTTTGGGATCAGGTCAAGTTCTCGTTACCTTGGCCATTCTTCTCTGCATCACAGTTTTTTGTTTTTTTTTTTTTGTATTCTATACAGTGTTTCTAGTGGTTTTTGAGTTAGTGCTGCACTTGCTGCCCCAGCAGAGCCAGAGGCAGAAATCAACTGCCTCCATTCTTGATTCTTCATAATTCATCCCACACACAGAAGTAGGAAAGTTTTTATAAAATTTCAATCAGACTGTGATATCTCCAACTAAACAGACTCTAACAGAGTCTTCCCCTCTTACAGTAAGCGCCCAGCCCCGCTCCACGCTTACAAGGTGCTGGCCTAGCTTCTCCCCAGCGCCGTCTCATGCTGCACCCCCACACGCGCTCTCCCCTGGCCACCTGCCTGTGAGTTGAAACATGCTACCCTTCTTACACTCAGTCTTTGCTTGTCTGGGTTCTCAGTTCATGGATGGCAACTCAGAAAGGCCTCCCTGGGCCACCACCATCTAAGGGAGCTCACTCGGTCATGCACGTCCCTATAACCGTGCGAGATTTCCTTCCAGTACTTATTTTCCATTGAGATTATGTTGTGAATTAACTTGTTTCATTTTGTTTTCCTACATGAAAGCATAAGTTCCAAGATCAGGCTCTCTCTGTCTAATCTTCTATTCTTGGGACCAGAGGCTGACAGCACAGCTTGGGGATTAATCCCGGCAACTTCGGAAGGCAGAGGCAGAGACAGTGTAGCAAGGCTAACAAACATCATGGCCCAGTGCCAGAGTGCCTGCCATATTTGCTCAATCCACTTGCTGTTTCTGACAGTCTGCTTTTAGGAGTTCCTTATTTCCTTAAGAAATCTAAGTCTACTTTCTACATGAACACTCTCAATATACTGTATAACCCAAGACTCCAGTTACGGCAGTTTCTGTTTATCTTCTTTGCAAAACCATAATCTTAAAAGTGCTAATTATATCCATCTAGGAAAGTAAACAGACCTGAAAATCATAGAGACTGTTCCCTGGTTGAAAAGAGTTTCTAATTACAGCAATAATAAAGAAGACGAGATGGATCAATCAGTGTGGAAGTCTAGTGCGTGTTTATTTTAACGTGCATGGCATTTCTTATGTAGTCCTCTGCATTTTTTCCCTTTTTGTTTTAAAATTCTAATAGAAACTTTAATTTTTTAAATATTTGACAGGTTTTAATCAGCAAAAAATGTTTCAAGTTTGAAATCATTTGAATTTGAAAAGAGTCAAGTGAACTTTAATGGAAGTAGCCATAGTAATAAAGTTAGCATTTAATTTACACATTAAAAGATATTCTAGCTTTTAATGTGCAGGCAACTTCAGTGTTTTCTCACTGACTAGCCTTTGCGCATTAGTCAGTAAATACAGAAAGGACAGTTTGGTTCTGGTTCTCTTAGGTAGGAATTTGAAGAGTGTGATCTTGTAGGAGCAAGGAGTCATCATTTCACTCACCATGGTGCAAGGTGCGACCCAAGCCAATGTCAGCTCTTATTTGTAAGGGATGAG
This sequence comes from Loris lydekkerianus, assembly GCA_963574355.1. NCBI lineage: Eukaryota > Metazoa > Chordata > Mammalia > Primates > Lorisidae > Loris > Loris lydekkerianus. The sequence continues at coordinate 5,105 of CAUYPK010065923.1, read as the reverse complement.
GGAACAATACCAAATGTGTGCTCATCAGGAGCTCCAACCACGTGACATTTCCACACACAGCCTCAGAGCTTGTGGGATGCCTCTGTACCTTTGCACAGGCTGTTTGTTCCTCCTGCGGGGAATGACCCCTCCTGTCAAGACCAAGTCCAGTGGCACGTCTCCCATGAAATCTCCTCTCAGGCTCATGGTGCTCTCTGCTTTGTCTTGTGGCATTTTGTTCATGGCCTGGTTAGAACATTTGTTTTATTTTATTGTCTCCTTCTACTAACCTGAGGGGTCTCATCTGCCCAGCTTTTTTGTGTGCTTCCAGTAGCTTCTATTTCTACCACAGAGTAGATAATCAGCAAATGTTTCTTAAATGAAAATGGAAGGGGGTGCCAATCTATTTGAGTATCTGGCATAGCTGGGGATACTTTCTCCAGAATTTGTTCATCGCCACCTACACACGAGACTGGACAGCACCAGGTGCCGAAGGCAGAGTACCTTGTTTTCCTCACCTTTAAACAAGGGTAGTAACAGTACATTCCTCATAGGGGTGCTGGGAGGATCCAGCGAGCTGATTATGCAGCATGTTTAGAACGCTGCTTGGCACAGTCAGCCCTTGATAAGTCCTATCTAATCTATTAGTAGGTTCCAAGAACTGGAGATACCAAGATGATTAGACGTGATTTCCTTTTCTTTGGGGTTAAAATTCTTACAGGTAAGACAGAAGTGCAAATAAAAAAAATAACACTGCTGTGGAGTCTGAGCAAGGAAGCACTTCCCTGCTGAGCCCAGCTGGACAGGCAGGGAGTGTCCCACAGGGATGAGGGGTTTTAGCTAAGACCTGATGGATGGGGGGCTGTTAGGTGGAGGAGTGGGGATGTAGAATTTAGACAGACAGAAAGCAAGACAAAATAGACACAAAGACATGGCTGTGTGAAAACACGAGGGGCATCTGGGGACTGCAGCCGCAGACAGTGGTCTTTGAGTAAGGTCTGAGGTGGAAGGCCTTGGAGAGTAACACCAGAGGACGTCACAGACACTGCAAACACGTCCATTCAACACCTGTGTTCAAACACCTTCCTCCATGTTCCTCCTACCAGAGTCAGGAAAGTGAAACACTAAGTTTTTCCATCCTTGAGAGGTCAGATGGCAGGCAACAGGGTACCAGCTGGGAGAGCCTCTTCTCCCAGAATGAAAACAATAAGGCTTGCAGGGTGAAGGCTGCTTTGGTCCGTTTTGCTTTCTTCTTATATGGAACTTGGGTTTGAGGCTTTAACATAAGAGGATGAAGCTATTTGCTGAGGATGGTGCAGGGGGTAGAGGCAGAGAGCTGGGAGTTTACTCAGCAGCTGCCCTGCCCATCCCTCTGGATGTCTTGTTCATGAGATGCACTATAGCTAGCCAGGTCTCCCCGTGCTTAGGGCCAGATGCATCCCTGACACACTGATAAGCCATGCCTAATCAAAGGGGGTCTTTAACACTCTGCTGAGGAGCTATGACATTGACATTGGCCTCTGGGAACTGTAGTATAATTTAAAGTTTGAAAGAATAGCTTTGCAGACCCACAGACCTCTGTTCAGCCAGTTACTAGCTGTTCACCTTGCGAAACCAGTTACACTCAACATGAGCCTTATCAGAGAGATGTGTGATGAGATTTATTTTTGATCAACATTTCAAACTGCAGCATGTAGAGAAGGGGGTTGAGAGAGCCCAGAGTAAGGTCTAGCGAGAGTTTGCCAGCATCCTGCCAGAACCAAATCAATCTTAACCACAGATTCGGAAACTAATTTCAGAACTTAAACTGGATTCTTAGGTGACGGTTTTAGCTAAAAAACAAACAAACCCCCCCCCTCCAAACCATCCAAACAAACATTCTCTGAGATTTATGACACTTTTATGACTAAATGTCTTAGAACAAGTTGCTCTAAAGTTTTTTCAAAGAGAGAAGCCTTTTACCCCATATAATATAAATTTCTGGGGCATCTTATATTATCCCCAGGAACATGTGAAGAAGTCTAGAAGCAAGTGGCAAAAATGGCTGGGACTTAAATAATTTAAGATTCGCTATTCCATGCTAGTGGTGCTAACAGTGCGTTGGAATCTGTCGATAACTAAAGCTGGCAGGGTGCTGAAGTACAAATTCTTCCCTAACGTTCACTTTGAAGCTCTGGTGGGGCTCTTCTGTGAAGTCTAGGAGAGGGGTGATTACGCCTAGGAAGTGGTTTAATTAACTGAAGAAAGACACAGTGGACAATCTTTGCTCCACCATATCTACTTACATTGTCTTATCAAAGATGTTTGAAAGTTCTACATCAGAGATATATACTCAGAAAAATAAAGGCAGGAATCCTGTCTGGGACAAGTGCCTTTGGTGGAAGCCCATTTCTTCTTTCAGACGGAGGAGGATAATCTAAGGCTTGGATGGAGGATAAGTGCTCTCTCAAAGTTATAAAGCTATTCACTGGCCAAGCTGGGATTGGAGCCTAAATTTGGTTTGTGTGAGTGCAAAGCTGTCACACAAAAGCCCTGCCTTACACGCCATCCACTCTCATACCTCACACCCCTCCCCGCCCCGCCCCACACAGCTTGCAGGGTATGTCCTCAGGTTCAGGCCTGGGCACTGGGCAGCCACATGGGTGGTGACACTTGCTGCATGCTCTCCTGCAGAGGCCTGAGTAACTGTGGAGGGCCCTCCTAACTCCCAGCTGGCAGAGGACACACATTTAGCAGTGGAGAAGGGCCTTTATGAGACAAAACAGTTCAATATCTAGCAAGCTGCCCAGCCCAGGCCATGACAATGGGACAAACAATTGGGTTTCATATCTACTGAAATGAAATCATGCGTTCACAAGCAGGGATAGTCTCAGGATCAAGGCTTGCCTATCCCAGGAATCTGGTAGTGTTAGACTCTCTGAAACTGATCCAGGGAGCCACAACTGAAACCCAGTAACCTTGCCCCAGGACCACCTGCGTGGAAAGAGCTGTGGGGAAGCCGGAATGCTTCTCCTCCTACTCCCCCAGGAAGGGCAGAGGGAAAGGCTGCCCTGCTCACAGGCGCAGGGCCTGACTCAGAAGAGCCCACTGAGGGAGCGTGGCGGCAAGGAAAAGTTTCTCAGTCCATGTAAACATGAAAGAGGTAAAGTCTCCATCTTTTTTTAAGGCTGCATGATATTCCATAGTGTACATATACCACAATTTATTAATCCATTCATGGGTCGATGGGCACTTGGGCTTCTTCCATGACTTAGCAATTATGAATTGAGCTGCAATAAACATTCTGGTGCAAATACCTTTGTTATAAAGTGATTTTTGGTCTTACTCAGCCCTCCTATGAAACCAATTTATAGATTTCATATGCTATAACCCAACTATAGCCCAAGAAGAGGAGGAGGGAGGAAAGGGAGGGGAGGGAAGGGGGAGGATGGGTAGACAAGGGCAATTGGTGGGAACACACCTATGGTGCATTTTACAAGGGTACATGTTAAATTTATTAAGTGTAGAGTATAAATGTCTAATACAATAACTGAGAAAATGCAGTGAAGGTTTTGTTAACCAGTTTGATGAAAATATTTCAAATGGTATATAAAACCAGCACATTGTACCCCATGATTGCATTAATGTACACAGCTATGATTCAATAAAAAAAAAAGAAAAGTTTCTCAGGCCATCCAGAAGGACGTGCTCAAGAGCCCTAGAGTTGCAGCCCACAGAGAACATGGCTCCCTCCTAGGACCATGGAAGGCGTGGATTGAGCAGCAGGGTTTGGGCTCCTCAGAAGGAAGGAAAGTGCTGGGCTGGCTCAGGCCCGCTGTCCCAATCTGTCACCTGGGCTTCCTCTCAGGGCCCAGCACTCACCTCCGCCTGCCAGACGGGGTTCACGGTGTTTCCGATGATCTTGGATCTCCGCTCCTGCCCATGGTGAGGCAGGGCAGGGAAGATGCTGTGCTTCCCAGGCTGAATGGAAATCTTCAGATAAGGGTCAGGGTTGAAAAACATCCCTTTCTTCAACCCCATGGCCTGGAAATCTGTAAGATAAAGGATGTTTGTGCTCAAATACGTTTTGGTAAGGTTAACGACTGGCATTGTGTTATCTACACTGTTCATGAGAGGCCCGCTGGCTCGGACTGGACTGGATTTCTGGCGCTCCACAGGCAAGTTAAGGTGAAGGCTTTGGGGTGAGGTGCGGGGGGGTCACCTTAGGAAAGGTGGGGACACAGAGGGAGAAAATCCAGCTTTGGATATTCAATGGTCCAGGTGTAAAATTTCTTTGCATGGTGGGGATGTCAGGAAAACAAGGGTTTCACAATAAACGTGGACTTCACCCAGTAAGGAGTGAGAGAATTAGCAGAAAAAAAAGAAAGGAGAGGTCAGAAGAGCAGAGAGCATGGCCACTGAAGGAAAGGACAAAGAAAACAGAGTCCTTGAAACCTGCCAGGGAGGCAGGAGCTGGAAAGCCTACTGTTGTGTTTGTTGTGCTGATGGTGTACAATTCCATGCTGCGTAGACAGAGAGAGACTAAGACAGTGAGTTATAATTGTTCTAGGATGATCTGCAGTCACTGTGTATTTTCCAATATATTAGAAATATACTTATGATGTCAAAGAAAACAATTTTTAATTAAAAAAATTAAAAGGATTTTTTTTTTTTTTTTTTTTTTTTTTTTGAGACAGGGTCTCACTCTGTCTCCCAGGCTAGAGAGCAGAGGTATTACCATAGTTCACTGCAACCTTGAACTTCTGGGCTCAAGTGATCCTCTTGCCTCAGCTTCCCGAGCAGCTGGGACTGGAGGTGCCAGCCACCTTGCCTGGCTGATTTTTCTAATTTGTTATACAGATGGGGTCTCACTTATGCTCAAGCTGGTCTCCAACTCCTGGCCTCAAGCAAACTTCCTGCCTTGGTCTCCCAGAGCACTAAGAGTATAGGCTTGAGCCATTGCACCTTGTCAAGGAAGGTAATTTTTATTTTTATTTTATTTTATTTTATTTTTTAATTTATTTATTTTTTTATTGTGGAGAAGGGGCAGGGAAAGAAGGCGGGGGAAGAGGTGAGTGACAGGGTCGGGCCAGTGGCATGGTACCACATTGGCTGTATCTAGGTAGAGGCAGTTTCAGGCCGGGCCT
>CAUYPK010065922.1:0-40833 GCA_963574355.1 Loris lydekkerianus | reverse complement strand
CAGTCAAACCGTGTATAAAGCAAGCGTCTCTCTCAAAAAAAAAAAAAAAAAAAAAAAAAAAAAAAAAAAATCTCGTGTGAGCACCATAACACCCGTTTTCTTTAGGGCTGGGCTCATCCGCACCTTGATTGACAGGTGTATATACTCTGGGACAGGCACAGAAAGGGCAGAACTTGCATCAGGTGGCATGGGTCTCCCCAATATTTGATTTCTCAGGCTGTGCTTCCAGCAAGTCATAAGCACAGGAGAGCCCGCGGATACAGAGTGCTATACTGGTAATTGTGGCTAAATCCTGACAAGCGCAGGGGCTGAGGAGACCACTCCCCTCAGGGATTCTTCCCCAAGCATTAGAAGGACACTTCCTTTTGTTTGGCTGGCAGACTTCCTGGGTTGGCCAGAGGACACTTTGAGGACTAGGGAAGACAGAGGGTGGGATTGATTAAAGCCCTGGACGTTTGTTCTTTCCCACAGATGGGTAATATTCTCTCTCTAAGAGAATACCCAGGTAACATGTTCTCTTGCTAAGAGAACTTTGATCAGGCGGTGACCACTATGGCTCCTGGGTACCTGATATTTTGGCCTGTGCTGCCAGAACACCCCACTGGGCTGTATTCTAAACTGTTGGGATCTATTTGATCCCCAGATGCTGAAGGAGGAATATTTTCTTCTGTACCCAGGCTTGGCCTTAGTATCAACTCTGAAAATGAACAATAACCACCAGAAGGTACTCTAAAATTATGGTAAATAAGAGAGGAAATGGTCTGAATTATCTATGTGCAAGCTTTCTTTTTCTCAGAGACAAATTCCAACTGTGTAAAACCTGTCAGATAGATCCAGTTCTCCTAGCTATGATAATTTCCCCCAAATGGCCAGGGATTCCTAAGAGAGAGGCTGTCACCACCTAGTTCAAACCCACCATCTACTTCTTCCTCACCTTCCTCTGTACCTTTAGAAACCCCCAAGAAAGAATCTATTTCAATAGTTTCTTCTGGTCCTATTGGGACCCCCAGAAACCAACTGCATCCTTCTTTGTGTCCCTTGTTTGAAACCACTGGTGGCGAGAGAAGAAGTATGCAAATATTCACTCCATTTTTTCTGGCAGGTTTAAAACAAATTAAGGTTGATTTAGGAAATTTTTCTGATGACCCAGATATAGGTACACAGATATTCTCCAAGGATTAGGACAAAGCTTTGACCTCCCTTGGAGAGATGTAATGCTATTACTAGATCAAACTTTAACTTTAAATGAGAAAAATGAAGTCTTGGATGAAGCTAGAAAGTGGGGTAATTTGTAGTTCACGTCCAATACTGATTGCAGCATGTCCTCTGAGGAAAGGGACAGATACCCTATGGGAAGACAGGCTCTTCCCTTTGAGGATCCTGAATGGGACCCTGAGAAACAAGGTGACTGGTGGCATAACCATTTTCTTTCTTTCTTTCTTTCTTTCTTTTTTTTTTTTTTTATAGAGACAGAGTCTCACTTTATGGCCCTTTGGTAGAGTGCCGTGGCATCACAGCTCACAGCAACCTCCAGCTCTTGGGCTTAGGCGATTCTCTTGCCTCAGCCTCCCGAGTAGCTGGGACTACAGGCGCCCATGACAATGGTTTTTTGTTGCAGTTTAGCCAGGGCTGGGTTTGAACCCGTCACCCTCGGCATATGGAGCCAGCGCCCTACTCACTGAGCCACAGGCGCCGCCCATAACAATTTTCTAACGTGTGTCCTGGAAGGTTTACTCTGATCCAAGAAAAAGCCTATGAATTATTCTAAGTTGTCCACTATGTATCAGGAATGAAATGAAAGTCCATCAGCCTTTCTTGAGCGGCTTAGGGAGGTGATGAGAAAACACATTCAGTTGACACCTGACTCCTTAGAGGGCCAAATTATTATATATATATTTTTGAGACAGAGTCTCACCATGTCACCCTCAGTAGAATGCATGGCATCATAGTTTACAGCAACCTCAAACTCCTGGGCTTAACCAATTCTCTTGCCTCAGCCTCCCAAGCAGCTGGGACCACAGGCGCCCGCCACAACGCCCAGCTATTTTTTCTTCGTTATTGTTGTTGCAGTTGTCATTGTTGTTTAGCTGGCCTGGGCTGAACTCGAACCTGCCAGTCTCGGTGCATGTGGCTGGCACCATAACCACTGTGCTATGAATGCCGAGCCAGGAAGAATTTTCTTAAAATGGCCACAATGGTCTTTTATAATCGAGATCAGGAGGAAGAGGAGAAAAAAGAAAGAAGGGATAGAAAAAGAATGACTGCTTTAGTAATGGCACACTGACAAATAGGCACCATTGAGGGGCAGAGGGAAGCTAGAGGTGCTTCCAATGTGGTCAGACTGGCCACTTCAATCTCTCCTTCAGGCTTGCCCTCCAACCCCACCCACAGCACCACTCTGATCAAGCTACTGGGCCTCTGTCCAGAATGCAAGGTGACCACTAGAGAGCAGCCTGTCCTCAGAGGCGAAGGCCTCTTGGGACAGTGACCCCATCAGCTCCTGAACTGGACTAAAGGTGCCCCAGGCAGTTTCTCCTGGCTCTAGACTGTGTCATTACCCCTGAAGTGCCCTGGGTCTGTCTCATAGTGGGAGGCCAGAAGACAGAATTTCTTCTGGACACTGGAGCAACCTTTTTTGTACTCCTCTCTAACCCTGGTCTTCTATCCTCCAAATCTGTAACTATACAGGGGTTGTCTGGAAAGCCAGTTACTAAATTCTTCTCTCAGCCTTTAAGCTGCAATTGAGGTGACTGGCTGTTCTTTGACGCCTTCCTCATCATGCCTGAAAGTCCTGCTCCCCTTTTGGGGAGGGACATACTAACTAAAGCAGGAACAACCATTCATATGAATATGGGACAGGAACCTATACTATGCCTTCCCTTAACCCAGAAGTGTGGGCTAGTGACGGACAGATGGGAAGAGCAAAATATGCTCAACCAGTCCAAATTAAATTTAAAAATCCCACCATCTATCCCAATCAAAAACAATACCCTTGCTGGGCGCGGTCGCTCATTCCTGTAATCCTAGCACTCTGGGAGGCCCAGGCGGTTGGATTGCTTGAGCTCAGGAGTTCAAGACCAGCCTGAGCAAAAGTGAAACCCCGTCTCTACTAAAAATAGAAAAACTGAGGCAAGAGGATTGCTTGAGCCAGAGTTGGAGGTTGCTGTGAGCTATGATGTCATGGCACTGTACCCAGGGCAATAGCGTGAGACTCTGTCTCAGAAACACACACACACACACAAAAAACAATACCCTCTAAAAGCAGTAGCTAAAAATGGGCTAATACCTATAATATAGAATCTAAAGCGACAGAAATTTTTAGTACTTTGCAATAGTCCATGTAACACTCCTATTCTAGGAGTGCCAAAGCCAGACGGGACATGGAGACTCGTCCAAGACCTCCGCATTCTAAAAGGAGCAGTCATTCCTCTCCATCCTATAATTCCCAATCCATATACTTTATTATCACAAATCCCTGAAAAAGCTGCCTGTTTCACAGTCCTAGACTTAAAAGATGGCTTTTTCTGCATTCCCCTTTATGAGAATTCCCAGTACCTTTTTGTTTTTGAAGACCCCTCTGACTCTAACACCCAGCTCACATAGACTGTGTTACCTCGAGCACTTAGGGACAGCCTTCATTTGTTTGGACAAGCCTTAGCCCAAGACTCCAGTGGTTTCTCATATCCCACAGCGACTCTTATTCAGAATGTAGATGACCTTCTTTTGGGAGCAGCAGATGCAGAGGAATGCCATAAAGCTACTCAGGCTCTATTAAACATTCTAGCTGATTGTGGGTACAAAGTTTCCAACGCTAAAGCCAACAGGACTTGGAGACTGGTACAATACCTCTAGCTCTAGTAATGGCACTCCACTCAAGGGCAGAGGGGAGGTAGAGGAGCTAAGAGCCAGTGTTCCCAATTAGGTAAACCTGAAGTGCACTATTTGGATCTCCAACTTTCACAGAGAAAGAGAGCCTTGGATAAAGAAAGAATAGAAGCAATATTGGCTTACTCTAAACCTCGAACTCTTAGACAACTTCGGGCTTGTTAGGAATTACAGGCTTTTGCAGACTCTGGATTCCTGGGTATAGTGAAATAGCTAAACCACTCTATTCTTTAAAAATACTCTAAAAGAGTATCTGGTCACTCTAGAATGGGAAGCATAAAACAGGTAATAAAAACTTATGATATGTGTCAAAGAAATAATCCTTCAAATCACTATCTAGCTCCCCCGGGTATATAAAAACAAGGTAAATATCCAGGTGACGATTGGCAGATACATTTTACTCATCTCCCTAAGGTACATGGTATACAATATTGCTGGTATTTGTGGATACTTTTACTAATTGGGTTGAAGCACTCCCTTGCAGGATAAACAATAACGACAACAACAATAAAACTCAGTAAGTTGTAAAGGCTTTAGTACATGAGATCATCCCCAAGTATGGACTCCCTCAAGGTTTGAAAAGCAGCTGTTATATAGGGAGTATCTAAAGCCCTGGGCATAAAATATCATCTACACTGTTCTTGGAGGCCCCAATCCTCTAGGAAGTTAGAAAAAAATGAATGATAAAATCAAAGGATAGGTTTGGCACCTATAGCTCAAGCAGCTAGGGCGCCAGCCACATACACCAGAGCTGGTGGGTTCGAATCCAGCCCCAGCCCGCCAAACAACAATGACAACTACAACCAAAAAATAGCCAGGTGTTGTGGCAGGCACCTGTAGTCCCAGCTACTTGGGAGGCTGAGGCAAGAGAATCTCTTAAGACCAAGAGTTTGAGGTTGCTGTGAGCTATGATACCATTGCACTCTACCTAGGGCGACAGCTCAAGACTTTATATATATATATATCAAAGGACAGTTATGAAAGCTAACTCAAGAGACTCATCACCCTTGGACTAAGTTACTTTCTATTGTTCTCCTTAGAGTAAGAAATTTACCTCAGAGACTGAGTTGTAGCCCATTTGAGTTATTATATGGAAGCCCCTTTTTAACTAATGATTTATTATTAAATCAAGAAACTACAGAATTAGTAAAACATATTACTTCTTTAGCTAAATTCCAACAAATCCTTAAGAACCTCCAAACTACATTTTCATGTTCAAAACTAACAGAACTTTTCTCTCCTGAAGACCTAGTCATGATCAAAACCCTTCCCTCCAATTCACCTTCCCCAACTCCAACTTGGGAAGGTTCCTTTTCTATTATCTTATCTTTTTCTACAACTGTTAAAGTTAGGGGAATAGATACATCGTTCACAAGTAAAATCCTGGAACCCACCACCTCCTACAGAAGCAGTCCATGAAAAGAATCAACCACAGTCTACATACACATGTGAGCCTAAAGAAAATTTGAAGTTGCTGGGCAAGGTGGCTCACGCCTGTAATCCCAGCACTGTGGGAGGCTGAGGAAGGAGAATTGCTTGAGCTCAGGAGTTTGAGACTTGCCTGAGCAAGAGTGAGACTCTGACTCCTAAAAAAATGAAAAACCCAGCAGGGTGCTGTGGCAAGTGCCTATAATCCCTCAGCGGCTTCCAGAGGCAGAGGCAGCAAGATGCCCACAGCCCAAGTCTGAGGCTGCAGTGAGCTATGATGCCATTGCAGTCTGCTCAAGGCATAGGGTGGAACTCTGTCTCAACAACAATGGAAAAAAAAAAAAAAAGAGAGAGAGAGAGAGAAAAGAGAGAGTATTTGAGTTATTATTTAAAAACCAGCAAAAAAGTGTTAATGCACTTTTCTTTTGAAATCACTTTATTTCCAACCTGCTACCAATAGCCCTGTAATTAACCCTCTCCTCTCACTGTTCTACCCTTACCTTTTAATATGTTAACCAGATTTATGTCTTCCAGAGATGATCTCATCAAGCCACACACAGTAAAGATGGTTCCAGTCTAAGACCTGATTCTATTACGGATCCCTGGATCACCCTCCCTCCAGAGAAACCCTAACTGTCCCCTTCTACCATCACCCGGTTCAGCAAGCAGTTAGATTAAGTCTACATCTTTTTTTCCCTAACAGCAGTTAGAATTTCTACTTGGAGACAGAGAATTGATGCAGGGTTCCCCTATTCAAGGCTGGATAGGGGACCCCAGTTTTCCCAGGCCTGGGCAATTTCATGAAGGGAACACCCTGACCTTTTGGCCTGAACTAGAGGGACTCCATTCATTCACTCCATTTCAATACTCATTAATGTTGAAAACGTGTTTCCATCTGCAAAGTCCTGGCCAAGTGTAATTCTCAAGACCTAATACCCCTAGATAAAGAGCCCACGCAGAGACTCCCCACTTGGGTCTTTCCCTCTGCCAGATGCTCTGGTGCTTCTTAGTCCTTCTGTATTCCTTTCTAATCAATCCTATCTTACCACTGATCTGTGGTCCATGGGTTCATTCCTCGAATCCCTGAGACCAAGGACCTACTGAAGAGAGAAATCCCAGTAACACCCCAACTGGTCACTAGAGGGAGGCCTGGGCTCAGAAGTGGCACCACACCTGCTTGTCCAGGGGCTGCTTATCTTGGGCAGCAGCCAAGGCAGCCACAGCCCCTCGCAGCAGGCTGAGGTAGACTTGCAGCATTACAGACAGGGGAGTTAGAAAAGGTTGCCCCCGATGTGCTGTGGGAGCCCTGACTTCCAGGTCTCAAGTCCTTCCCTGCAGACCTCCTTCTCTTCACAGCCCTTCCTCTGTGCCACACTGCACGTGTACAGACACACGACACCCCGCCTGCACCACAAGGCTCTCTCCACACTCCCATCAAGGGCTGCCATGGGCCTGGGACGCTTATGTTGGTGGGAAGATGAACCTGGGATGAGGCCTGCACGTGCTGGGAAGCAGGCCAGGGCACTTGGGAAGAGGATGCGGGGTCCTGGGGACCTTGGACAGGTCCATCCTGTGATCATACAGGGAGGGATGTGGCCAGAGGAGAGACTATCTTCCAAAGTGTGGGTGCCCCCAGATGCGTCCTTTTTCATTTAGATCTTGAGCAAAACAATCTTCTAGTATTTTTGTCCTTACAGAGACTATCTAGAACATAGTCTTGCAGTTAGCAGGTTTTCAGAAGGCTGTTGAAAACCTGTTGCGGGCTATTGTTTTTCCAGTAAGATTGAGAAGTCCTTTGATGCCCTCCTGAGGAGGGGAACTTATTCCCTCCTGGGCTAGACTCCTGACTTCTGAAAAATCGAGTGAAAAGTGATGGTGTGCAACTTGAGAAACTAGGTCATAAAAGGCATGCTGACTTCCTCCTTCCTATCACTGGGGTCATTGTCAGGGGAAGACAGCTGCCATGTCAACAGGGCACTTGGGCCACTCTGTGGAGCAGCCCACAATGTGTGGAATGAGGCGTCTGCCACAGCCGCTGATGCCCTGTCCGCACTAGCCTTCTAACGACTGCAGCCTTGACCAACAGTGTGACCGCGACCTCGCAACCTCCAGACAGACCCTGAGCCTCTTAAACCTCTCAGGCAAGCTGCTCCCTGAGAAACTGAGTGGTGTCAGAAATATTTATCAGTTTAAATCACTAAGTTTAGAGGACTTTTGTGGCAATAAATAACTAATACTGGCTTCAAGAGGGTTCCCAATAAATAAGACTCTAATTTCCTCTTAGGGTTTTGCCGTTAAGAAATAAAACAAAATTTAAATGTGGCAGGTGATAAGCAATGATAAGAGGTCAAATTGTAGGATGGGGCCTTAGGTCTTTGGCCAACTGAGCCTGCTGATACTAAACCCCAGAATTTAGGCAGCTTGCCACACAGTCCCTAGGAACACATGGTTGAACACAGAATTCCAAGCAAAGTGGAGACAGGAGGGAGGGCAGGAAGTTGGTATAGCCACTGGGCTCCTGCCCAGCAGAGACCGGTGTGGGTCTGAGGCCGGGAGGCCCACGCACTTTTCCCACAATTCACAGGGAGCAAGTCAGGGTTCCTCCTCCACACCCACGGGACAGGAGCAATGGGGCAGAGAGTCCCAGAAGTTCTACTCATAGGCTGGGCACATGCCTGTAATCCTAGCACTCACAGAGGACGAGGAGGAAGATCACTTGAGCTCAGGAGTTCAAAACCAGCCTGAACAAGAGTGAGACCCCATCTCTAAAAAATAGCTGAGTGTTGTGGCAGGCACCTGTAGTCCCAGCCAGTCAGCAGGCTGAGGCAAGAGGATCGCTTTGAGCCCAAGAGTTTGAGGTTGCTGTGAGCTATGACACCATGGCACTCAACCCAGGGCGACAGAATGAGACTCTGTCTCAAAAAAAAAAAAAAAAAAAAGTAAGTTCCACTCATTATACTTTCTTCACAGGAAGGCACAGGAAGGAAACATCTGGAGAGAGGAAGAAGGTTCCCCTCTCTATCCTTCCCTTATGTCTGTGGTCGTGTCTCAGGCCCACAGATGTCTTATCCATCTCCAGTGTTTTCTTGACAGTCTGTTTCCTTATTTTTCTCTCTTTCCTCATTGTGTTCTGGAAACTTTTTTTTGTTTTGAGACAGAGTCTTACTCTGTTGCCTTGGGTAAAGTGCCATGGTGTCATAGCTCACAAGAATTTCAAACTCTTGGGCTCAAGTGATCCTCCTACCTCAGCATCTCAAGTAGCTGGGACTACAGTGCTCAGCCCATGTCCTGGGGCTTTCAGGTTAATTTGGGGCTTTCACAGTGCTCCAAGAAATTGGGAACTCAGGCTTGGCGTCTGTAGCTCAGCAGTTAGGGCACTGGTCACACACACCAGGGCTGGAGGGTTCAAACCCAGCCCGGGCCTGCCGAACAACAATGACAACTAAAACAAAAAATAGCTGGGCATTGTGGCAGGCACTTGTAGTCCCAGCTACTTGAGAGGCTGAGGCAAGAGGTTGGGCTTAAGTCCAAGAGGTTGAGGTTTCTGTGAGCTGTGACCCCATGGTACTCTAACAAGGAAGACATAGCGAGACTCGGTCTCAAAAAAAAAAAAAAGAAAGAAAGAAAGGAAGGAAGGAAGGAAGAAAAGAAATTGGGAATCACAATGCTTCCAAGTTGCCATTTTGAGAACAAAAATAGGTTTTCTTTTCTTTTTTTCTTTCTTTCTTTTTTTTTTTTTTTCCCCCTTATCACAGCTCACAGCAACCTCCAGCCCTTGGACTTAGGTGATTCTCTTTCCTCAGCCTCCCGGAGTAGCTGGGACTACAGGGGCCCGCCACAACGCCCAGCTATTCTTTTGCTGCAGTTTGACCCAGGGCCAGGTTTGAACCCTCTACCCTCGGTATGTGGGGCCAGCGCCCTACTCACTGAGCCACAGGCACCGCTGTGTTTTATTTCTTAGATGCTGGCCCTCTCTTTCCAAGCCTTTGAGGGTATTATTTTGTCATTATCACTCATGCTGATGGACAGAATCGTCTTTGCAGGAATATTGTATAAATGTGAAAGAAACCACATCATCATGCTTTTGTTTTCGTTTTTCTTTCTCTCACTCTCCCTTCCCACCTCTTCTCTCTCCTCTCTCCCAGCCTCCTTCCTTTCCTTCCTTCTTTCTATCAGGGATCAGCAATGTGGAGGGAACTGGAGATCGTTACCCTAAGTGAAGTATCTCAGGAATGGAAAACCAAACACCATGTGCTGTCACTAAGTGATGGCCGGGAGGGCAGGAGGGTGGGCCCGGGATGCAAACTTACCTGGTGGGTACAATGAACACTATTCTGGCGATGGGCACACCAGATGCCCTGACTTAAGCATCACACAAGACATCCTTGTAATAAAACAACAGCTCTTATATCTTCTTAATTAGTGTTTTGAAATAAAAACAAAAACCAAATACCCTAGGAGGGAGGCTCATTCCACTTTATGAATGGGAGTGTGGTTCTGGAATTTATGTCCAGCATGCTGAGGCAGTGACCTGGGAGAAAATGAACACTCCTGTCATGCATTCTGATAGGTCGGTAATGATACATACATCTCTCTCATATGTATAGCCATTTATAAAAGGGTGATCACATTTATTTCGTATACAATGGGGATCCGGTGACATAGCTGCTCTTTCTTCCTTGGCCCTTTAAGATTCATGCTTCTCACCCACTGAGTCCTGTCACATTTTTAGCCTTAGATGTTCCAATCTCCATTTTCTCACAGTTAATCTTAAAAAACCAAACAGCTTGCTCTAATTTACAATTCCAGACTGGTGACCTTGAGGTCATCTTTGGCTTTTTGTATCTGAATTGTGTCTTAACAAACTCCTCATCATGCTTACTCTCTTAGATTTGCCCTTTCCTTTGTTTTTTTCTTCAAGTTTACACAAGTAGTGCATGAGCACACAGTACAGAATTACATAGACTAAGAAGGGAAAGGGGCTCAGGGTTATTAGTGTAATGAATACAGATTCTCCCCATCCCAACCCATCCTAGACCCTTTTGCAATGTCATGGTCCAGGCGTGTCACCAAGAGGTACAGTCTTCTTCCTCATCCCTTGAAATGGGGCTGGCCACTGACTTGCTTTGGCCAACAGAGTGTGGCAGACACGACATTGCTAAGTCCAGGATCTTGGCCCCCAGAAGAAGCCTTGCTGCTTCTGCGATCTTGGAATGCTGTCCTGGGGCACACGGGGGCCACGTGGAAGCTTGGGGGAGCCCCTCCAGCAGCCAGCACCAGCTAGATTCAGGGAACCAGCAGAGGAGCTATCTAGTCAACTCATGGAATCAGGAAAAATAACACACCTTTATTTTCTTTTTTGGAGACAGAGTCTTACTCTGTTGCCCTGGGTAGAATGCCACGGTGTTACAGCTCCCAGCAACCTCAAACTCCTGGGCTCAAATGATCTTCTTGTCTCAATCTCCTGAGTAGCTGGAACTACAGGTGCTGGCCACGATGCCCAGCTAGTTTTTAGAGATCGGGTTTTGCCCTGCCTCAGGCTGGTCTAGAACTATTAAGCTCAAGTGATTTTCTTGCCTCTATCTCCGAGAGTGCTAGGATTACAGGCCTGAGCCACCATACCCACCAACTAAGACGGCCTTCATACCCACTCTCTCTCTTTTTTGAGACAGAGTCTCACTATGTCCTCCTTGGTAGAGTGCTGTGGCATCACAGCTCACAGTGACCTCAAACTCCTGAGCTTAAGCGATTCTCTCTCACTTTTTTTTTTTTTAAGAGACAGAGTCTCACTTTGTCACCCTCGGTGGAGTGCTGTGGCGTCACAGTTCACAGCAACTTCCAACTCCTGGGCTTAGGCGATTCTCTTGCCTCAGCTTCCCGAGTAGCTGAGACTATAGGTGCCTGCTATTTTTTATTGCCGTTTGTCTGGGGCCTGGTTTGAACCCACCACCCTCAGTATATGGGGCCAGCGCCCTACCCACTGAGCCACAGGCGCTGCCCTGAGTGGTTCTCTTGTCTCAGCCTCCCGAGTAGCAGGGTCTACAGGCACCTATCACAAGGCCCGGCTATTTTTTTTTTTGAGGCAGAGTCTCACCCTATCGTCTTTGGTACAGTGTTCTGGTGTCACAGCTCATAGCAACCTCCAACTCCCGGGCTTAGGTGATTCTCTTGCCTCAGCCTTCCGAGTAGCTGGGACTACAGGCACCCGCTGCACTGCCCAGCTATTTTTTGTTGCAGTTGTCATTGTTGTTTAGCTGGCCTGGGCTGGATTCGAACCCCTTAGCCTCAGTGTGTGTGGCCGGCGCCATAACTACTGTGCTACGGGAGCCGAGCCAGCCACTCTCTTGATCCTGACCTTTCAGACCTTTCTCTACACATTACGAATACCCACACATATAGAACTACTTAAAGTTAACAAACATCAGCAGGATCCTACTTTCTGTGCTGACATATTTTCATGTGATTACACACAGATGCCTGGTGTACATCACTGTATAGCTGTGCCACCGTTTATTCACCTATTCCTTATTAATGGATATTTAGGTGATTTTCAATTTTTCATTACTGTAAATAGTTTTGCCATGAACATTCTTGTGCCTTCAAGACACTCTGCTCTCATCCATCCTGTCTACCAGTGCCTGGGTTCGAGAGGGGCAGAAACAGCACATCAGCGGGTGCCTGGGTCCCCTGGGTGGTTATGGCAGGGCTCTGGGACTCTGTACCTCACCTCAGAGGCTGGCTCCTATCCTCTCAAGAAAACAGAGAAGCATTTGTGCACCAGTGGCCACCGCTGCTCCTCTCCCTCGTTCCTGCCCTCTTGGGCATTATGAAAGGGTTGGAGGTGACATACGAAGGAGATTTGCAAAGGAAGATGGAAATTCGGGGGTACATTAGGGACACTGGAAAAGCATATGGGCCCCAGCCGTCTTCTACATGGCGCAGGCCTTTTTAAGAGGGTTTGCACCGTACAGCTCACCGGATTCCCCGCAGTGCTCTGTGCTATCTGGGGGCGTTTTTTAGGAACTGAAACGATTGGCTGAGGTGTTGTAGGAAAAGGTATGAGGGAGTGTGGGTGTCGCTGATGGGAGGAGGGGGCAAGGAATGGGCTTTTCATCCTGCTGAGGGATTTCTGTAAGTCACAGGGGTTGCTGACCAGGGTGCTGTATGCGCCTGAGTGTGGATGTGACCAAACTCAGGGATATGCTGCTGTTAAATGAAGCGAAGCATTGCCATGGCAACACAGCTCTTTGCTCCCAGCCAGATGCCAAGCCCTTAAATTATATTTTTCTGGCTGAAAGCACCTCAATTGCCTCTGGTCTCCAAAGCAATGGGGCAGAGGGGGCACCAGATGCCTCACCCTCATCTCCAACCTTTTGACCGAGCCTGAGAGGTGATAAGCCAGGAGTTGACGTGGGGGCACGGGCTGATCTTGTTCAGGGGAGGGCCTGGGAGCAGTCTCTGGTGGAGGCGACTGGACATGCCACGGACACGCTCCATTTCTATCATCTCCTGGTGCAACCATCAGGGGTTAACATCCTCCACTACCTCATTCTGGAAGGGACGTTTGTACAATGAATGTCAACGGAGATGCCAACCATTTCTTCCACTAATCGTTTTCTTTCCATCCGTCTATGGTCCTTTGTTAAGTTTTGTAGAGTTAAGTCCTCTGTATCAAGTGTCCCTGCCTCCCTGGCCACAGGTGACTGGTGTAGGGGTTGACAGCTGACTCAAAGAATGCCAAGCTGATTTTCTTCGAGCAAGCTGGATGTGGGCTATCCATATGCAACCAACCTGGAAAGTCAGGGACTGAAGCTGCCATCTGGGGAAGCCCTGTGCAAGTAAAACCAACAGAGGGGCTGCAACGAGAAGGAAGCAGACAGGCAGACAGAAGCTGAGCCCACCCAGGGAGTGGGAGGAGAGAGGGGAACATGGCAGCTGCTGTGGGTCCTGACGCTTTTCCTGAGTCTAGTTCCCAGTAAGGCTTGGCTGCCCTTCCTGCTCTTGGTTGTTTCTTATAATTTTAATGGGTTTATGTCTTGTAGTGGAATGATCCCCGATTAGAGCATGAGGAATATTTAAATGAGGTTTGACTGGTGATGCTAGAAATGCCTTTTCTAGCCTCATTTTTGCTCAGGATAAGCACCGAATCTCTAGAAAAAAGTCTGTTTGAATATGTGCAAATGCAAACTGATGCTGCCCCCCTTCCACAGCCAGTTCTCTCCAGGGGACTCTGGTGATGTCATTTCAGAAGCACAAGAAAAACACTGTCTTTAATTATGCAACATTTTATTGAGCAACTGCTATGTACCAAGCACTATTCCAGGGGTCAGGGAAATAGCCCTGGATAAGACAGAAAAGAAGGCTTGGACTTAGGGAGTTTATTCTTTGGAGAACACAGATATTAAAGAGTGAACAAAAGAGGGTGGCGCCTGTGGCTCAGTGAGTAGGGCGCCAGTCCCATCTACCAACGGTGGTGGGTTCAAAAAAAAAAACCGGGCCCCTGCCAAACTGCAACAACAACAAAAATAGCTGGGCATTGCGGCGGGTGCCTGTAGCCCCAGCTACTTGGGAGGCTGAGGCAAGAGAATCGCCTCGGCAGTTTGCTGTGAGCTGTGATACCACAGCACTCTACCAAGGGTGACAACGTGAGACCCTGTCTCAAAACAAAAAAAAGTGAACAAAAGACATAAAAGCAGATAGTGCTAAGGCCTAGGAACAGAATAAATGATTTCTATCATGTGAATCCCACGGAGTTATAAACTAATAAGGCTTAAAAGGTGTTCAAAAGTTTCTAGATGCCAGGGCCAGGCTCATAGCTCACACCCATAATCCTAGCACTCTGGGAGGCCGAGGTGGGTAAATTACCTGAGCTCAGGAGTTTGAGACCAGCCTGGGCAAGAGTGAGATCCCTTTTCTAAAAATAGCCAGGTGTTGTGGTGGGCGCCTGTAACCCCAGCTACTCTGGGGGCTGAGGCAAGAGAATGGCTTGAGCCCAAGAGTTGGGGGTTGCTATGAGCTATGACACCATGGCACTCTACCAAGGGTGACAGAGTAAGTCTCTGTCTCAAAAAAAAAAAAAGTTTCCAAATTCCGATAAGACCAATTAAACCATAAAGGAAATAATAAGATAATAAGTGGCCTTCAGCCAAGCTGAAGGTGGGTAGAGACGCCAACTCCAGTGAATTCTTTGTCAGCTTTTACGTCCCTATGTACAGGAAGCCTGCCCTTGCTGTTTCTGGGTTGAACGCCCTCCTAGTGCGTCTTGGAGTTGTCCCATCACAACATCTTTATAGTAACTGTCTGCTTACACAGGTGTGTTCCCTTCTCATAGGAGGACCCACGGGCAGAAACTGTGCTTGTCATGTTCACTTAACTCAATGACTCACTTCATAGATGCCCAATCGTTGCTGGATGCCTGACCACAGCGGCAACACTGATTTATTCAGAGTTTTATTTCACTCCTTTCAGCAATTATTTTTATGGCAGGAATAGTTGGTTAATAACACAAGACATGACTGAGACATATCTATTCTCAGAGACAGAGAAGAATCTTCCATAGTCAGAAATTCAGGCGAGGTTCTGTGCCCGTAGCACAGTGGTTACAGCACCAGCCACATATACTGAAGTCAGCGGGCATGAACCCGGCCCCAGGGCCAGCTAATCAACAATGACAACTGCAACAAAAAATAGCCAGGCGTTGTGGTGGGTGCCTATAGTCTCAGCTACTTGGGAGGCTGAGGCAAGAGAATCACTTAAGCCCAAGAGTTTGAGATTGCTGTGAGCTGTGATGGTACAGCACTCTACTGAGGGTGACATAGTGAGACTCTGTCTCAAAAAAAAAAAAAAAAAGAAAGAAAAAGAAAAGAAATACAGGCAAGGCAGTGTGTTCACTCTTTTTCTATTGCTGAGCTAGAAGCCTTTCTGTTGAGCACCTCTAAAATATGAAGGAGCTGAAGCCTGCAGGCCCACTATCTGGGGGCTCTCTGGATGGGAGCAAATGGAAGCAGGCAGTCACTAGGGGCCACCCTTGTAGGCCTAATCTCGCTTTTCCTAGAAGAATAATCTTTTTCAGGGGAGGACTATGGCCTCACAAGTTGGCCTAATCTTTTTTTTTTTTTTTCTTTTTGTGAGACAGAGTCTCACTACGTTGCAGAGTGACACTTGGTAGAGTGCTGTGGCATCAGCTCACAGCAACCTCAGACTCTTGGGCTTAAGTGATTCTCTTGCCTCAGCCTCCCAAGTAGCTGAGACTACAGGCGCCTGCCATAACTCCTGGCTATATTTTTGTTGCAGTTGTCATTATTGTTTTAGCTGGCCTGGGGCCAGGTTGGAACCTACCAGCGTTGCTGTATGTGGCTGGCACCCTACCCACTGAATTACGGGTACTGCCCAGATCTTATTTATTTTTTATTTTAAAAAATTTTTATATTGATTTATTATTATTATTTTTTCAGAGACAGTCTCTTGCTCACTACAGCCCTGAACTGCCAGGATCAAGCAATCCTCCTGCCGCAGCACCCAGAGTAGGTGGGGCTACCAGGATGTGCCACCATGCCTGGCTAATATTTTTGTTTTTTATAGAGATGGGATCTCACTATGTTGCCCAGCCTGGTTTCAAACTCCAAACACCTCAGATGATCCTAAAAACCTTGGTCTCCCAGGGCTGGGATTATAGACATTACAGTGCATCTGAGCCACTGCACCTGGCCTAGATCTTATTTATAACATGAGAACGTCAAAGAGTTTGGGGAAAGGTGAATTTCCTCCATTTTTTAATACTGCATATAATTTTTTTTTTTTTTTTTTTTTGAGACAGAGTCTCACTATGTAGCTCTCGGTAGAGTGCCGTGGTGCCACAGTTCACACCAATCTCAAACTCTTGGGCTTAAGCGATTCTCTTGCCTCAGCCTCCCAAAGTGCATATGATTCTTCATGTGAAGTTTGCTATGCATAATTTAAAAGATTTAAATTTATGTAAGTAATATGTGAATATATTCTTATAAAAATCAAACAGAAAAGTATATAGACTAGAAAGTGGCTTCTATCACGTCCCAATCTCTCTCCTCCCCACTATTATGTTTGGATGTATCTTTTCCCCCAGGCTTTTACATAGGTGTGCTCCTACAGACTGGTCTAGTTTAGTTTTTACATACTCACTTACATAGATTACACTGTATATCTTATTTTGTGATTTTTGAACCACTAACAAATATATCTTGAGCCCTTTTCCTGTCAGTGCATTCTTGTGAAGGGATGAATAGTATTAATATTCCACAATGTCTATAAATCATAATTTAATAAATCATTTTGATATTTGGGCAGCGCACGTAGCTCAGTGGGTAGGGTGCCAGCCACGTACACCGAAGCTGTCAGGTTTGAACCTGGCCTGGGCCAGCTAAAACAACAATGACAACTGCAACAAAAAAATAGTCAGGCATTGTGGGGGGGAGCCTGTAGTCCCAGATACTTGAGAGGCTGAGGCAAGAGACTCCTTAAGCCCAACAGTTTGGAGTTGCTGTTAGCTATGACTTCACATTACTCTACCGAGGGCGACAGCTTGAGACTCTATTAAAAAAAAAAAAAATCCTTTTGATACTGATTAACATTTGGGTTGACCAGTACCCAAAGGATTTAAACTCTCAACTGTTTCTAGTTTTCCACTATCAGGAGGATTGTAATGAACATCTCTCTCTCTCTTTTTTTTTTTTTTTGAGACAGAGCCTCAAGCTGTCACCCTGGGTAGAGTGCTGTAGCATCACAGCTCACAGCAACCTCCAACTCCTGGGCTCAAGCGATTCTCCTGCCTCTGCTTCCCAAGTAGCTGTATAACAGATGTGTGACACAATACCTGGCTATTTTTTTTTTTTTAATTTTTATTTATTTATTTTTTTGAGAGTGTCTCATTCCATCACCCTTGGTAGAGTGCTATAGCGTCACAGCTCACAGCAACCTCCGACTCTTGGGCTTCAGTGATTCTCTTGCCTCAGCCTCCCAAGTAGCTGGGACTACAGGCGCCTGCCACAACGCCTGGCTATTTTTTGTTGCAGTTGCCACTGCTGGGCCAGGTTTGAACCTGCCAACCTCGGTATATGCAGCTGGTGCCCTACCTGCTGAGCTACAGGCGCCACCCCCTGGCTATTTTTTGCTTGCAGCCATCATTGTTGTTCAGCAGACCCAAGCTGTATTTGAACCTGCCAGCTCAGGTGTATGTGGCTGGCACCTTAGCGGCTTGAGCCACAGGCGCCGAGCCTTTTTTTTTTTTTTTTTTTTCGAGACAGAATCTTACTCCGTTGCCCTGGGTAGAGTACCATGGCCTCATAGCTCACAGCAACTCAAACCCTTGGGCTCAAGGGATCCTCTTGCCTCAGCCTCCTGAGTAGCGTCTACCATAACGCTATAAGGCGCCTGCCATAATGCTTAGCTAGTATTTCTGTTTTTAGTGGAGACGGGGTCTCACTCTTGCTCCGGCTGGTCTCGAACTCCTGAGCTCAAGGGTTCCTCCCACCTCAACCTCTGAGCATTAGAATTGCAGGCATTAGCCACGGCACCTTGCATGAACACCTTTTTACACATATGTTGTGTCCATGTTAATGTGTGCCTATAGGGAGGATACCTAGAAGTAGAATTATTGGATCAAAATTTATGTAACATTGATAGCTTTCAAAGAGCTTTCCCAATTTACATTCTCATAGTAGTGTATGAATGTCATTTTCACATATCCACATCAACACTGGATATTCATTCATTCAACAATATATATTGAGCAACTATTACATGCCAGGCACTATTCTAGACACTAGGACACATCTCTGTATTGTGGCACTTAGTCTAGTGGACAATTATTATAATTATTTTTCTTTTTTTTATTAAATCATAGCTGGGTACATTGATGCATTTATGGGGTTCAGTGTACTGACTTGATATACAATGTGAGATGCTTACATCAAACTGACTAACACATCTATCACCTCACTTACTTATTTATTGTGGTGAGACAATTATACTCTTTTCTTAATAGGTTTTTTTTTTTGAGGCAGAGTCTCACTTTGTTGCCCTTGGTAGAATGCTGTTGTTTCACAGCTCACAGCAACCTCATACTCTTGGGCTTAAGTGATTCTCTTGTCTCAGCCTCCCATGTAGAGGGGACTACAGGTGCCTGCCATAACACCTGGCTATCTTTTCTTAATAGTTTTGAAATGTACCATTGCATTATGCACATTAGGTGAGGTCCCCCCAAATACTCTCCCTCCCTCCTCCTGCCTCCCCTCCCCTCTCTCTTCTTCCCTTCTACTTTCTGGACTGTAGTTATGTTTTACCATTCGTATGAAGGTGTAGGTGAATATATATTGATTTTATAGTAGTTTTGAGTACATTGGATATTCTTTTTCCCATTCTTGAGATACTTTACTAAGAAGAATATGTTCCAGCTCCATAAAACATAAAAGATGTTCCAGCTCCAGGCAAACATAAAAGATGTATAGTCTCTATCACTTTTTATGGCTGCATAGTATTCCATGGTTTACATATACCACAATTTATTAATCCATTCATGGGCTGATGGGCACTTGGGCTGTTTCCATGTCTTGGCAATTATGAATTGGGCTGCAATAAACATTCTAGTGCATATGTCTTTGTTATAAATTATTATAATTATTATTTATAATATTTTCTTTTCTTTACTTTTTTTTTGAGGCAGAGTCTTACTTCACTACCCTTGGTAGAGTGCCATGGTGTCATAGCTCACAGCAACCTCAGACTCTTTAGCTCAAGCGATTCTCTTGCCTCAGCCTCACAAGGCAACTATAGGTGCCTCCTGGGACTATAGGCGCCTGCTACAATGCCCAGCTATTTTTTAGAGATGGGGTCTTGCTCTGGCTCAGGCTGGTCTCGAAACTGTGAGCTCAGGCAATCCACTCACCTCGGCCTCCCAGAGTGCTAGTATTACAGGTGTGAGCCACTGCACCCGGCCTATAATAATTTATTTAAATGCATTTCCTTATTTAATAAAAACATGCTGAGTGTTATGTCAGAAATGCTATGAGAAAAATATGATAAGGAAAACTAGGAAGGGCAGTGGGACTGAAATTTTCAATAGGGCCTGGGTGCAGTGGTGCACGTCTATAATCCTAGCACTCTGGGAGGATGGGTGGATTGCTTGACCTCACGAGTTTAAGACTAGCCTGAGCAAAAATGAGACCCTGTCTCTACTAAGACCCGTCTCCACCTAACCCAAGGTGGGTGGATTGCTTGAGCCCGAGTTGGCGGTTGCTGTGAGGTATGACACCATAGTACTCTACCTAGGGGGATGGCTTGAGACTCTTGTCTCAAAAAAATTAAAAAAGAAATTTTAAATAGTATGGCTGAGGAAGGCCTCACTGAGGTGGTATGAGAGCATAGACTTGAAGGAAGTGAAAGAGCTCAAATCTCTGGGAGAAGACTGCCAGGCAAAGCAGAGAGCTCAGTAGGAAAGCTGCAAGGTATGTGTACTCAGAGGTAAGGAGTAAGGAGTAAGGAGGCCAGGGTGGCTGGGAGAGAAGGGGTGAGAGGGAAATGGAGGACCTGATGGGGTAGGAATTTGTAGGCAAGTGATAAGACTTTAGCCCAGAGTGAGGAGTGACTTAGAGTTTTGAGCTCAGGAGTGACACCATCTGCCTTAGACGTTAACAGCCACACTCTGACTGCTATGTAGAGAATATGCTATGGGGTCAGGGGCCCAGCATGGAAGGAAGAGTTAGGATACTGTAATAATCCAGTTGGAGGGTGTCAGTGGCTTTGGCTGGGGATGCAACAGTGATGTGATCAGATTCTGGATGCTTTAGCAGGGGTGTCCAACTTGTGGCCCATGGTCTCTTGCTGATTTTCTGAGGACTCCTTCTGCTTATCTGTGGTGTCTGATATCATGAGAAGTATTCACGGACCTTTTTTGCTAATCAGCTTTTGCTTATGTTTGTGTATTTAACGTGTGGCGGAGAAAAAAAGTTTGGATACCCCTGCAAGGGTAAAGCCAACATTTACTGTGAAATTAGAAGTAGGACTTCAGTGAATCAAGAGATTATTTCATTAATCTTACCAAATGAATGGGAACAAATGCACCTCTATTGCTTTAATTTGCAGTTATTTCTATCTACTATTGAAGCTGGCATCATTTTACATGTTTACTGGCTATCTGTATTGTCTGTTTTGAGACAGTCTCACTGTTGTCCTGAGTAGAGTGCCATGTGTCGTCATCATAGCTCAAAGCAACCTCCAGCTCAGGCTTAGGTGATTTGCTTGACTCAGCCTCCCCAGTAGCTGGGCCTATATGGGCCCTCCACAATACCTGGCTAAGTTTTCTATTTTTAGTAGAAACGGGATCTTGTTCTTGCTCAGGCCGGTCTCCTGGTTCAGCCTCCCAGAGTGCGAGGATTACAGGCCTGAGCTACCTCATCTGGCCTATTTGTTTTGTTTTCTTCTGGGAAGTTCTGGTTTTGCTTTGTTATTCCTTACTTTACTTTGATACTTGTTTTCCTTACCCCAAATCTTGCCCACTGGGTAACTTTGCTTACTGTTTATCCATCCTCTGAGATTAATTTCTCATTTGAAAACTACAGCATTCCAAAGCTGGCAGATAACACAAGGATTACTTGGTTATCTACTCCTTATAGATAATTCAGTCTCAAAAAAGTTCAGAGCCAGGTGCAGCGGCTCACAATTGTTAACGCTATTGCAGTGTTTTTCAATCTTTTTTACTTCACAGCACACTTGAACCCATAGTTAAGCTTTCGTGGCACACTTAATTTGTTATCAAAAAGAGTTAAGAAAAACACTGTGCTTTGAACTTTTGAAAACAATTAATGATCCTTAACATTTTCATGGCACACTAGTGTGCTGTGGTGTATCGGTTGAAAACCACTATGCTAAGTGCTTTTGGAGGCTGAAGCAGGAGGACTGCTTGAGGTTAGGAGTTCAAGACCAGCCTGGATAATAGAAAGACCTCATCCTCTACCAAGAAACAGATTAGCTGGGCAGGGTGGCACACACCTGTAGTCCCAACTAAGAGTCTTAGGCAGGAGGATTGCTTGAGCCCAGGAGTTGAAGGTTACAGTCAGCTATGATGATACCACTGTATGTCAGCCCTGGCAACAGAATGAGACTCTCTCAAAAAATTTTAATTGAGGTTCAGCTGAGTGACTTAGTTAAGGCAACACAGCTAAGTGCTGGAACTATTCTTAAAATTTAGCTTTGGCAATAACCACGAAATTTCATTTTCCATCTAACGTGCCATCTTATTTTAGTAGGAACTCTGTCTTAACAGTATAACTAACTGAGAGGGCTGGGTGCGGTGGCTTATGCCTGTAATCCTAGCACTCTGGGAGGCCGAGGTGGGTGGATAGCTTCAGGTCATGAGTTTGAGACCAGCCTGAGCAAGACTGAGACCCCCATCTCTACTAAAAATAGAAAAACTAGCTGGATATACAAGAGAATTGCTTGAGTCCAGGAGTCTGAGGTTGCTGTGAGCTAGGCTGAGGCCACGGCAACAGAGTGAGTCTGCTTCCAAAAAAAACAAAAACAAAACAAAACAAAACAAAAAAGGAGCACAAAGACCTTCTTTGAGAGAGCAATTTATGCTGGCTATAGAAAATATGGAAAATGGCCAGGTGTGGTGGCTCACACCTGTTATCCCAGCATTCAAGAGAGGCTGAGGCAGGTGGATTGCCTGAGCTCATAGGGTCAAGACCAGACTGAGCCAGAGCAAGACCCAGTCTCTAAAAATAGCCAGGCGTTGTGGTGGGTGCCTGTAGTCCCAGTTACTTGGGAGGCTGAGGCAAGAGAATCACCTGAGGCCAAGAGTTTGAGGTTGCTGTGAGCTATGATGTTACAGGACTCTACTGAGGGTGACAAAGTAAGACTCTGTCTCAAAAAAAAAAAAAGGGAAAATAAAAGAATCTCATAAACTTCAAGCCTTTTCCACACACACACACACATTTTTAAAACATTGTGCATACTCTTTTTGAGCTAGTTTTCTCAGCTGAGAATTTCTTCCAATTGTTAAATATTTCTCTAAAACATGATTTGTGGTGGCTATATAGCATTTCACTACATAAAATAATTTCATTAAACAAGACCCTTCGGTTAGACAACTTTTTTTTTTTTCTTGAGACAGAGTCTCACTTGGTCACCCTCGGTAGAGTGCTGTAGCATCATAGTTCACAGCAACCTCAAACTCTTGGGTCCAGGTGATGCTCTTGCCTCAGCCTCCCAAGTAGCTGGGACTACAGGCACCCACCACGATGCCTGGCTATTTTTTAGAAATAGGGTCTTACTCTGGCTCAGGCTGGTCTTGAACCCGTGAGCTCATGTAATCCATCTGCCTTGGCCTCCCAAGTGCTGGGATTACAGGCATGAGCCACTGTGTCCGGCCTTGTTTTTTTTCCTTTTGAGTCTCACTCTGTTGCACAGGCCAAAATCCCATGGCATCATAGCTCACAGCAACCTCAAATTCCTGGGCTCAGGAATTTGGGACTACAGATACTTGCCACAACGCCTGGCTAGTTTTTCTATTTTAGTAAAGATGGGTCTCACTCTTGTTCAGGCTGGTCTAGAACTCCTGAACTTAAGTGATGCACCTGCCTCACTCAGTCTTTCAGAAGGCTTAGGGTTACAGGTGTGACCGACCATGCCAGCCTTGATAGACAATGTTGTTGCTGCTCCTAGATCTGCATTATTAAGTCTCAGGTAGAGATAGACTTAGCAGATCAAAGAGTATCATCTTAATAAAAACACACTTATTTTCTTAAAAAGATGATTTAAACAGATTTTTAATGTGAAAAACCAGAAATCTAGAAACGCACATATAAAATAAATATCAACTGTAATACCACCATTATTCACATTCTGGTACAAACATTGTTCCGATTTTCCTTTATGTAAACATTCTATACAAAATTAGATTACTACGCAGTTTTTATAATTGGATTTTCTCACATAAATATAGTAGGAGTACTTTCCTCTATTTCTAACTGTTCTTACAAAGGGTGTTTTTGTTGTTTTTGAGGCAGAAGTCTCAACTCTGTCGCCCTGGGTAGAATGCCCTGTGGCATCATCATAGCTCGTAATAACCTCAAACTCCTGGGCTCAAATGATCCTCTTGCCTCAGCCTCCCGAATAGCTGGGAGCCACAATGTTTAGTAGAGAGGTCAGACTTGTCTCGAATTCCTGAGCTCAAGTGATCCTCCTGCATTGGCTTCCCAGAATGTTAGGATTATAGGCGTGAGCTACCATGCCTGGCCTTAAAATCTATTTCCCAGTAAGATACAAACTCAACCAAGGTAAGTACTTTGTATAGTCAATCATTTGTTGGAAAAAAAAAAAAAAAATGAATTTAATTAACCAAATCCTGTTGCTAGATACTGAGCTTATTTCAAATTTTTACTATTATAAGCATTCTTATACAGAAATCTTTCTGGATAGCTGTAATTTCCTTTTCCTTTTGGACCTATGTCTAGACACAAGAAATTACTTATTTTTATTTTATTTCTTTTGAAACAAGGTCTCACCCAGTCAAGAGTGTTGTGGTGTCATCAGAGCTCACTGCAACCTCAAACTCTTGGGCTCAAGTGATCCTCCTGCCTCAGCCTCCCAACTAGCTGGGACTACAGGTGTGCACTGCCATACCTGGCTAATGATTACTTCCTTATTCAATTCCTAAAAGTGAAATTCAGTGGTCAAAGAGTACACATCTGAAAACATAATTAGGATGACCACATAACTTATCATCAAACCAGACCATTTCAGAGAGGAAAAGTTCCAAATTATATGATGCCAAACTGTGCCTTAGAGGACAGAGCAATTCACATTCCTACTAGTAAAAAGTATTATTGTGTCAACTTCCCCACGCATTTGTGACCCAATTTTTAACATCATCTCAGATCATACTGAGTATCTACTATAACATTATTTCTTCCTTTGGCATAAAATGATAAAAATTCCTAAATAAAATCTTCCCCTTGGTCCTTATCTTGGTTTCAGGTTCTTTTCTAGGGTCCTTCCCAGGGGTCTGGGTTCATTTCTAGGTGTTCACAGACTATTCTGTAAAGGAACAGGTCATGTCTTTCACACTTTGCAGACTAAACAGTCTCTGTTGTTAAGGCTCAATTTTGTCATTACACCATGAAAGTAGCTATAGATAATATGTAAATCAGTTAATGTGGCTGTGTTTCAATAAAACTTTATGAGCTTTCTAAAATCTGAATATTATAATTTTCATGTGTTACAAAATATTCTTTTGATTACCTAATCCCTCCAACCCTTTAGAAATGTAAAAACTATTCTCAGCCCATGGGCAGTATAAAAACAGGAGGTGGGTCATTGTTTACTGCCCTCTGACTTAAAAAATGTTTGGGAGACATTTAAATAAAAGGGATCACTCTCAGGTAAATGTAGGAAAAACACTGATTTTTCTTTTCTGGATTACATAATTTTCTGTAAAAGACCTTAAGTTAGAGTTGCATTATATATATCTTCAACTGCATGTTATAAAAATAAATATAATAACAGAGAATTTCATTATGCAAACAATTCTACTCACCATCCCACTCAGTGAGCACATATCCTAGAGGGGGGTGAAGAAAGGGAGATAGGACTCTGCTATTCTATAGGATGGCCCCGGTTTCCACTTGCTTCTCACAGCATAAACACTTTGCTTCATGGAGTGTGAATTGCAATTTGGATACATATTTTTTGTACAACACTAACATAAGCTAACACCTTTAACTGATACACAAAGAGCAATCATTTTAGAATCTGTCACCCTCAGTAGAGTGCTGTAACATCACAGCTCACAGCAACCTCAAACTCTTGGGCTTAATTGATTCTCTTGCCTCAGCCTCCCAAGTAGCTGGGACTACAGGTGCCCCCCCCCCCAAACGCTTGGCTTTTTTTTTTTTTTTTTGGTTGTAGTTGTAGTTGTTTGGCAGGCCCAGGCTGGATTCGAACCCGCCAGCGCTGGTGTTTGTGGCAGGCACCTTAGCCGCTTGAGATACAGGTACCGAGCCAGAGCAATTGTTTTAATGGGAAGGGTAAACTGTCTCTGTTGGATTTACTGAACAGTAGTATGTTGGTTTCTGATGGGTTGTATTATCTTAATGTACATTGTAGAAAATTTGAGGGATTTTCCCACTGGTAATTTTAATTATATAAAAATTCCCTATCATTTGCTAATTTTAGAAATTAGCTTACATATAAGGGGTGGATCCATATTAATTTGTATCCTTAAAAAGACACCTGCTATTACCATATGAATTCAATATTCGATGCCAGTAATTAAAAAGAAAGGCAGAACAGAAGAGAGATACAAATTCAGCAAGACGTGTCACAACCAGGAATCAAAGTGGCTTCTAGCTAGTGCTCAACACAAGCAAATAAATAAGGATTTTTTTTTTTTTTTCTTTTTTTGAGACAGAGTTTCACTATGTAGCCTCAGTAGAGTGCCATGGCATCACAGCTCACAGCAACCTCCAACTCTTGGGCTTAAGTGATTCTCTTGCCTCAGCCTCCCGAGTAGCTGAGACTATAGGTGCCTACCACAACGGTTGGCTATTTTTTTGTTGCAGTTGTCAGTGTTGTTTAGCTGGCTGGGGCTGAGTTCAAACCCGCTAGCACTGGTGTATGTGGCCAGCACCTTAACCACTGAGTTATGGGAGCTGCCCAATAAGAATATTGCCACATCATGTTTTCAGAAAGGGGTATTAATTACTCAAGAAGATTGCAGTTAACATTATCTTCATTTTATAATCAAGGAAACCGAGGTCCACAGAAATATGAAGAACTGGGCTCAGGGTGTAGTTAGTCGAGTTGTTGGGAGGGTATAAAGACTAACACCAGGTGCCTCACGCGTTTTCCAAGCCCACCATCAGAGACAGCAGTGATTGACGTATCAAGGAATATTCTCTTTGGTGAAACGGCCACAAAGAATAGCAAGGTCAGGGCAGAAACAGCTGGAGGGCTTAAAATAGCATGAACAACATAGCAAAAAATAAATAAAGGGAAAAATACTAATCCCAGATACACTAACTTACAAGGACAGATACAAATCTTTAATTTAAAAGGGAGCAAGTTTATTCACGGAAAAAAGAGCAACAAACCCCCCTCAGGACTTTTTTAGTTCAACAACTAAAACTGCATTAAAAAGCCAATAGGAAGTTTGGGGATGAAAATGGACATGTGGAGAAACTACTGTTCCCCTTTCCTTGAGTTTTTATATTTTTTAGGCAGAGAGTTGTGATTACGTTCTTTCCTAGGGGAGAGGATTGCCAGTTCCACTGTGTTAATATGCATAGGATTCTAGAAGACGGAAGAATTTGATGGCAACTGTAGGAGTTGAGAAGAGACTGATGGCTGGTTCACAACTACCCCAAATCACCAGAAATGGGGGGCAGGAAAACTATCGTTGCCATTGATAAAATCTGAGGTATTTAAAGACTCTGCAGACACGGAAACTCGCTTCTCCCGCCCTGAGAGGTAATGGTAGAGGCTGAGAAGGTTGTTGTAGAAGAACAATACCTCCCCGCATTGAGTTTTCAAAACACTTAAGTAACATCTAAGTAGGACTGGACTAGGTCAAACACTTCACTTAGTGAAGTGGTTCTGAAGTCTTCAGAATGGGTTCCAAGGCAACAGTGTGATCAATGATTAGTTTTTCTGTCTGTTTTTGGCTTATCCTGGTGCAAAAATCCATGACAATACAAAATATTACCTACTTAGTATTAATAGTGTGGTCATTTACTATAAGAACTGTTATTAGTCAAGAATGGGATATCCAGATCTCAGCTGTCAGGGTTGAGCCTAGCCCGTTTTGCTGGGCTATTCTGGTCCTCCAGATGGCAGACACCTTCAGTGGTGATATCTCTTTTTTTCTCCTCCATAGATTCCAAAGGGAAGTCCTGACCTGTGGCCAGGACCTGTCGGATAGTCATGTTAATACGAGCAGTTTTCAAGTAGCTGGCACACACCTGCCAGTCCTCCACAGAACAGGGCTCTATCACTGAATCTCTGGGGAGGACAGCTGGGAGAGGCATCTCTAGGCAGGGAGGCAGGCTTTCCGCCTCTGGATTTGGAAGGACCCGAGGGACTGCGTGGTTCAAGAGGCGGCTGAAACCTGACATTATCATGATGTCACCACTGTGCATAAACATGGCTGTGGGGGCCTCCTCTCTTTTGAGACCTCCCAGGAGAAATATGGCAGACTGTCCAAAGCTACAAAAAATAAGTTAAAAAAACAAACAAACAAAAAAAACACACATGGAATAGTAAGTTTCTGTTATTAACAATAGTTTGGGAAGTTATTGCCCACTGCATTATTTCCTAATTTTACCTCAATACTTATTGCTACTAAATTGTTGTTTTTGTTAAATAGAGACAAAGTCTCACTTTGTTGCTCGGGCTGAGGTACAGTGGCATGATCATAGCTCACTGGAGCCTTGAACTCCTGGTCTTAAGTGAAGTAATCTTTGCATCTCAGCCTCTGGAGGAGCTGGGACAACAGGCTTGCACCACCATGCCTGGCTAATTCTTCAGTTTTTTTGTTTTTTTACATAGAGACGAGGTCCTGCTATGGTTGCCCAGGATAAGATCCTGTTTAAAAATTGTACTAGAATCCTTCTCTTCTGGCTGTGTCTATGACCAACCCATGATCTGTCACCTATTCTGACAGCCCACAGACATGCTACAAAATAAAATTTGATGCAGTTAAATAAGCAAATGAAGAATTTAGTTTTAACATTATCTTTAAGTCTTTCAATAAACTGAGTCTTTTACTATGTTTTTCATTCTTCCACTTTAAAGATAACTTAATAAATAAGAGGCACTTTGTTGAGATACAGGTGCAGTAATGTGAATAAATTATGTTTATGAGGACGAGGAGAGTAAACTCCTCAGGCTTTAGTGTTTTGCTATGAATTTTGCCTTCTATTCCAAAAAGATCATTTTGCTCTATAGTCTCCTTCTTGTCCATCCTCTCATTACAAAAGGCAGAATCCATGCATCTTAGAAATAGTGACTGCAGTCTGATCACTGCTCTTAAAAAACTAAGCTAATTTTACTTGATGATTAATTGTCAAGATTCTCTGAAGTGAAAGGTTATAGGGTCCAATCATTTTTGAAAGTTTTATAGTTTTGTTTGTTTTAGCTTAAAATGCATTACAGAAAAGAATTACATGATAAAAGTCAGTCAAAATCTCTGGAACTAACTTACCTGAATGATAGCAGGGGTTTGGAGTGATCTAGTTCAGATCTGTCTACGTGGATTCCCAGTGTGGAGTCTAAGCGGTAGTAATTCAGGATACCTGCTTCAGCTCGGAAACCCTGAAATCCACAGGCAGCAGCTACTTGCTCTGAGAGGAAAGCCAGGTCAGAAGGAAAAGGTGTATAATGATCTGCTGAGTATTTCTTTGGTAAAAGTAGAAAAAATAAGAAAAATAAACAATGATCTCAGGAATACAGGAAACTATGGCATAAGATTACCTACCACTTTAAAATCATCTAACCTAGAAATAATATTAACGCTGCATTCATACTATACAGTCATTCTTGAGGCATCCAGTAATACAATAATGAACCATTCAAAAATATCATGCACTATACCATGCAGTGGTAAATTAGACAAATTCACACTGCAAGGAGTCTGTGCATAAAGCAATTACAATGCCACCTTCTAGTTAGTACCCTTTAATCCCAAACAGGGTAATTCTTTTAGGGCAAAAAAGCAACTCAAAACTGTTGATGTCAAGAGATACCTAAAAGCCGGGGACGGTGGCTCATGCCTGTAATCCCAGTATTTGGGAGGTCGAGGTGTGTAAACTGCCTGAGCTTGCAGGTTTGAGACCAGCCTGAGCCAGAGCAAGACCTCGTCTCTAAAAATAGCCGAGTGTTGTGGCGGGAACCCATAGTCCTAGCTACTAGGGAGGCTGAGGCAAGAGAATCGCTTGAGCCCAGGAGTTTGAGGTTGCTGTGAGCTATGATGTCACAGCTCTCTACTGAAGGCGACAGAGTGACACTCTTTGTGTCAAAAAAGAAAAAGGAAACATAATGACTAATACAAGGTAAGGTCCTACATAAGATCTTGGAATAGAAAAAGGATATTGGCTAAAAATTAAGGAAATCTGAATGAAGCAAGTATGTCACTATTATAATAATGTATTACTACTGGCTAACTAATTGAGACAAAGGAACCACATTAATGTAAGATGTTCGTAATAAAGGAAACTGGGTAATCTCTCTGTACTATTGTCTCAAATTTTTAACAAATCTAAAACTATCCTAAAACAAAAAGTTAATTAAAAAAAAAAGGCAAGTCAAATAGTATAACCAGTCTGGTGTTGGAGTACTCAGCTTGTAACATCTTTTGACATACTCAAAACACATGAATTAACTCTGATTTAGACGTGTATTATGGCAGAGGCAGGACCTTACTACGGACATAATTTTCAGCACTTATTTCCTAAACTGCCTGTTTCTAGCACCTATGTATCACAAAAAAAATTTTTTTTTGACACAGAGTCTTACTTTCTGCCCTCAATAGAGTGCCATAGCATCATAGTTCACAGCAACCTTAAACTGTTGGGCTCAAGATATTTTCTTGCCTCAGCCTCAAGTAGCTGGGACTACAGGTGACTGTTATAATGCCAGGGTATTTTTTAAAGAAGAGGTCTTGCTCTTGCTCAGGCTGGTCTTGAACCCATGGATTCAGGCAATCCACATGCCTTGGCCTCCCAGTGCTAGAATTACAGGCGTGAGCCACCTCACTTGGCCTCCAAAAATATATTTTTCATAAAAAAATAAAAAATAAAAAATAAACCAAAGGCTATAATACTCAGTTTCTATAAAATCTTTCTGCCTTCCATGAAAATGACAAGGCTGCAGTTGTGATCAAGACTTTCACTTTGCCATGCACATGAGTTTGAGGGCTATTTTGCCTATTTGTCTCCATAGAGGCCTGACTTTTGTCTTGTTACTCTTCTCTCTCCTTTCTAAGCTTTTCTAAATCAAGTTCAAATCTGGTCAGAAAATTCATTTTGTCTCTAATCTCCACTAGCATCCTTATGTATTCTAGACAGAGCAACAGAGTTACATATAGGGATGGACAGGTATGTATTTATTTTGACCAGAAGTGAACTTTAATTTCAGGTGTAAGGAAGACTTTTGTGAAAAGTCTTTGACAAATGAAGTAGCCTCTTCCGTTGGAACTTTTTTTTTTTTTTGGGGGGGGGGGGGAGACAGAGTCTTACTATGTTGCCCCTCGGTAGAGTGCCATGGCATTACAGCTCACAGCAACCTCAAACTCTTAGGCTTAAGCGATTCTCTTGCTCCCAAGTAGCTGGGACTACAGATGCCTGCCACAATGCCCACCTATTTTTTGTTGGAGTTGCTGTTGTTTAGCTGGCCCCAGGCCAGGTTTAAACCCACCACCCTCGGTGTATGTGGCTGGCACTATAACCACTGTACTATGGGCACCGAGCTGTCAGTTGAAATTTCTTTGTTTTTTCTCTTTTTACTGAAGTGCAAGTAAGAGTTCCTATTTAATTTCTCAAAACTAAAAGTGTAAAGAACTTTAAGGCTTCCTCTATTATTTTAAACTTTAGTCCTTCAGAAAATAAACTAGTTATGGCCACTATTCTAGCTCTAAATAGTCTCTGCCATAATGAAATAATTATCCTTTTGGACTTTCAAACTATCTATGCCCTACTCTTCTTTTTAAGTTCTCTTTCACTTTTCTGATTACTCATTCAGAGTTTTTGGTAATTTTCACTTAACTCTGAGGTCCTTGGGAATAGTATCAACAATAAAAATATTATCATCAAAAACCATATATAAATTTTAAAATGTGAATGCATTTAACTATTTAGCATAGCCAGGCACTACTATAATCACTTTACAGGCATTAATCACTTAATTCTCACAACGACCTTATGAAATAGATATTATAATTTTAGAGGCAGGATTCAAATTCAGGCTATTTAACCTAAAGAAAATCACACGGCCATTTCCCGGAATACAAATATCTAGTTTTCTATTAAATTTGGATGGCTGAAAGTTAAGATTTATATCACAAATATTTCTTAAGTAACATCTGTCATTATTTGGAACAGCTAAAACATCTGTTGGTAAGTTGGGTCGACTGAAACTATGAAGCTTTTAGAAAGTAACTGGTTAATAGGCAGCCGAGATGATCTACAATGTTTTATTCAGTTCATTCCTAGAATCAGTCCTTTCAGTTGGTTGCAAAAATCTAAAGTAAGAAAAATTGTGTGCAGGCGACAAAGAAGACATTTTCTGATATACAGAGGACAGGAATAAAGACATTAGCTTAAGAAAATATGAAACTTGGTGGCGCTGGTAGCTCAGTGGGTAGAGCACTGGCCACGTACACTGACGCTAGCAGATTCGAACCTGGCCCAGGCCAGCTAAAACAACAACAGGCTTGGTGCCTGTAGCTCAGAGGCTAGGGTGCTGGCCACATACACCAAGGCTGGTGGGTTTGAAACCCGCCTGGCCCTGCCAAACAACGACAACTACAGCAAAAAATAGCTGGGCGCCGTGGCGGGTGCTTATAGTCTCGGTTACTTGGGAAGCTGAGGCAAGAGAATTGGTTAAGCCCAAGAATATAGAGGTTGCTGGGAGCTGTGATGCCATAGCACTCTACCATGGGTGACATAGCGAGACTCTGTCTCAAAAAGAAAAAAAAATAAAACAACAACAACAATAAAAAATAGCAGGGTGTTGTGGCAGGTGCCTATAGTCCCAGCTACTTGGGAGGCTGAGGCAAGAGAATCACTTAAGCCCAGGAGCTAGAGGTTGCTGTGAGCTGTGACACAATGACACTCTACTGAGGGTGACATGCTGAGACTCTGAATCAAGACAAAAAACCAAAAGACAGAAAGAACGAAAAGAAACTATGACACGGAGGTACGGTGGCTTACACCGGTAACTCTTGCACTCTGGGAGTCTGAGATGGGTAGAGATGGAGGCCAACTGCTGGAGGTCAGGAGCTTGAATCCAGCTGGAGCAAGAGCAAGACTCCATCTCTAAAAACCACCCTGGTGTTGTGGTAGGTGCCTGTACTCCCAGCTACTCTGGAGGCTGAGACAAAAAGATCACTGAGCCTCGGGGTTGGAGGTTGCTATCAGCTATGACATCATGGCACTCTACCAAGGGCAAGATAGTGAGCCCCTGCATCCAAAAAAAAAAAAAAAGAAAGAAAGAAAGAAAGAAAGAAAAGAAAACATGAAACTCTGACAACCGCAGGATATTCGTTCCCATCTCTCTCCTGCCTACATGTTATATAGCAGGTAAAGGTATTTAGATATTGAAAGTTCTTTTGTGAGTTGAAGACACAGAACATTAGAAGTATATGGAGCTTCTTTTACTCCAGACAGTATGCAGAAACTAAATGCTCAATAAGCTCTAGACAATAATGAAAATAAAGATAAGTGAGCATTGCTCTCGAAAGCATTGTAAAGAAAAATTGGTTATCTAGACAACCTACTTCAAGAAAGCATTGATGACTTCTAGGGCAATAAGATTACCTGAGGATATGTAAAGAAGAAATTGTCTTCTGATAAATTATTCATTCCTCTTAAAATACCTGAAGTTTTTTAAAAAAGGAAATAAATGAAAGGGATCCTCCTATGAATGGATAATCTGGTACGTAAAAGGTTGGCCAGGAAGAAATCCATCTACGAGGGTCTAAGAAGCACACAAAGGGAAAATAGAAGAATTAAGGAAATATGAATACCTTACTGTCCCAGTTATAATGGTAGCCCAGGGTCACCCAACGTAGTTTCTCTAGTAAACTTCGAGGCTGTCGCTTATTCACTTCTTTACACCTGCAGAGGTTGGCAACAAAAGAGGATTTATTCATCTAAAATGGCAACAATACCCTCTCTATAGATCTTGAAGTCTAATTTTAGTATTCCATGGAATAGGCTGTTAGCCAAGACTCAACAGGGGAAATTAGAACAGATAAATGAGTTAAGCCACAATACAGTAACAGTAAAATTTCTAGTACTTGGCTATAAATCCTTTACTGAATATGATCAACCTTTAGTTTTAAGTCTCTAGTATCTCAATAACAATAAAACAAAAATGACCACAGATTTCTGTAAATGAGAAAAGGGACCAACAATAGTATGGGCAATCAAAAATATGACCAATAGGCCAGGCGCAGTGGCTCACGCCTGTAATCTTAGCATTCTGGGAGGCCAATGTGGGTGGATCACTTGAGCTCAGGAGTTCAAGACCAGCTCAGCAAGAGCGAGAACCCACCTCTAATAAAAATAAAAAATTGATTGCAGCCCAATTCATAATTGCTAAGTCATGGAAGAACCCCAAGTACCCATTGACGCACGAATGGACTAGCAAATTGTGGTACATGTATACCGTGG
Source organism: Loris lydekkerianus (assembly GCA_963574355.1). NCBI lineage: Eukaryota > Metazoa > Chordata > Mammalia > Primates > Lorisidae > Loris > Loris lydekkerianus. The sequence continues at coordinate 7,102 of CAUYPK010065922.1, read as the reverse complement.
AATATTATGCAGCCTTAAAGAAAGATAGAGACTTTACCTCTCTCATGTTTATATGGATGGAGCTGGAACATATTCTTCTTACAAAGTAGAAGACTTCAAGAATGGAAGAAAAAGTACTCAATGTACTCAGGCCTACTATGAAGCTAATTTATAGCTTTCATATGAAGGCTATAACCCAACTATAGCACAAGAATATGGGGAAAGGGCCAACGGAGAGGAGGGGAGAGGGGAGGTTGGAGTGCAGGGAGGGTAACTGGTGGGGTCACACCTATGGTGCATCTTAGAATGGGTACAGGCAAAACTTACTAAAGGCAGAATACAAATGTCTACATACAATAACTAAGAAAATGCCATGAAGGCTATGTTAAACAGTTTGATGAAAATATTTCAGATTGTATATGAAACCAGCACATTGTACCCCTTAACTGCACTAATGTACACAGCTATGATTTTATAATTAAAAAAAGAAAAGAAAAAAAATTCAGAGGGAAAAGGAGAAGTTTTTCCCTTAGCCCCTATACTACCCATCAAACTGATTCAATATTATACTATAACCCAGTTACAAGAATAGAAGATCAATTCCTCCTGTTGCAGAGAAATGTAGAAGTTAAGGAAAACTTTACAACAGAGGGAGTAGCAGTTAAAAAGAAATGGCTCTGTAAGTTTTACTGTCGTAAATCTGTTAGATATATTATTCAATTACCAGTCTAATGTAAGAGATTTTGGTATATTTTTTCCATTAAAATTTTAAGGGTGTAAAACTTAGCTTAATATCAATAATAACATTTATATTCAATTAATTTTCTATAGTAAATATTTAATAAGCCTTCATGACCTTGTCATGTTTGTATAATATTCTATTACTCTATTTAATTTACTAAATTTCCCAATATAATTAAATCATATTTTCTTCTAATATAAATCACATTATAGTAAATAATCTTTAGACTCATGACTGTTTCCCTAGGACAGGTTAATTATAGTGGATCTCACTTTATTAACAAGTACTAACATGTAACACAATAGCTTGTCTGTCAAATTAACACAGGAGTAAGGCGTTAACCACAATGGAAGCTCTTTTTTTTTTTTTTTTTTTTTTTTTTTTTAATAGCATATTATAACAACTGAATGCAGCCCTGCCAGCAGAAAACTTCCCCACAACTGCTGGGGGAACTAGGTAATCAGAGCACTAAAGGCTTCTCCGCCATTGAGCAGCAGCAGCTGGGCTCCTTCTGACACAATGGAACCTCTTAATGCTGTTAGGACATCTGTGCTGTTATAATGCTTCCAATAATTCATTCAGTCACCAATTTTACTACCATTTCAATGCTATCTTCCTTCATTTAGTGGCTAAACAAGTTGTCTTAATTGTGCTTCAATTTGCATTTGTTTCATTACTCTTAGGAATTAAACTTTTTAACCCTACACGGTGGCTCATGCCTGTAATCCTAGCACTCTGGGAGGCTGAGGCGAGTGGACTGCTTGAGCTCAGGAGTTTGAAACTAGCCTGAGCAAGAGCTCAGCTAAAAAAATAGCTGGGCTTTTTGGCAGATGCTTGTAGTTCTAGGTACTTGGGAGGCTAAGGTAAGAGTTTGTGTTTGCTGTGAGCTATGCACCATCATGGCACTCTACCGAAGGTGACAAAATGAGACTTTGTCTCAAAAGAAAAAAAAAAAGAATTAAACTTTTTATAATGTTGCTTATTATAGAGATTTCTTCATAGATGAATCCTTGACAGTATACAGGATGTCCACACAGAATCACTATAAATCTGATTGACTCCATCTGAACATCTTATAATCTGTGATATGTCCAAGATAAAGAAAAAGGTCATTTACATTGGATTAAAACGATAGGCAATTTTTTTTTTTGGTGTGTGTGTGTGTGTGTGTGTGTGTGTGTGTTTGTGTGTATGATGGCTAACTGCACCTAATTAAATGATATCTAACGTGGAGGTTTTCTAAGGAAAAAGAGTGACAACAGAAATTCTTTTAAAATAAACTATATAATTAAGTGAGTTGTCAGGAAAAATGTTAAAGAAAACTGCTATAGGCAGGGATTTATGGGAAAGTTAATGATATTTTAATGAGAACTTAGAAAGATGGAAAGGACCAGAGGTAGAACGATCAAATAAAAAAAGAAATATTGCAATTAACAGCTCAAAGATTAAAGTGACTGCACAAACAAAATAGACAACAAAAATAGATTGAAAGTTTAAGAAGATAACTGTGGAAGATCAATAAAATTCCAAGGTATGACTTTCGTCTGAGTGAACTTAGAAAAGTATTTGCTTATATCATACTATCCCACTGCTAAAGAGAGAAGATTCAAGAACATTCAAATGACAATATGTGAGGCTGTGAACTGATTACCATATTTTTCAAATGTTTTAATTTACCGATTTTTAACCTGAGGTCTATGGATGTGTAATAACCTGCATGTAGGAGCAATGAGGTTCTCTCTCGGTCTGTGCATGCTTCCATAACAGAATCCCACCATCTGGGTGGTTTATAAACAATACAATTCACTTCTCACAGCTCTGGAGGTGGGGAACCCAAGATTAAGTTGTCAACAGATTGGCTGTCTAGCGAAGATTCTTGGCCCACAGATGGTCTCTTCTCACTGTGTCCTCACGAGGCAGAAGAAAGGAGGTTGCTCTCTGGAGCCTCTTTTGTGAGTACACTAATCCCATTCCTGAGAGCAGTACCATGTAATCACTTCCTGAAGGACCCACCTCCACACACTGTGACAGTGGGGATTGGGTTTTGATTATGTATAAATTACGCAGGAGACAGGAATGCTCAGTTGCAGAAGGTTCCATAGTTTTCACAAAATTCTTAAAGTGATCTGTAGCCAAAGGAAGGAGAAGAGGAGGAAAAGGAGTTGTAATTTCACAAATAAGCAGAAAAAAAATTTAACTGAGAATTTTATCATAAAATATTATAAGATCATATCATAGAAAGGAAGAATCCACCAACTTCATCTAGTCCACTATTATCTGTCCTGTTTTTTGCTGAGGCAGGACCCAGAAAGCTTCTGGTTTACAGGCACACACAAGAATATCTCATCTCAGGATTCTGCCTCTACCATTATGCTGGATATTCAACCAAGATCCCAATAACTCCATTGCTCAATCTAATGGACTTCTCTCAGTACAGTCCGGTGCATCCTCTGTGTCTTCTCACATTACTGTGAACACCCTGTCCTAAATTCTGTGTTCTAGTTTTCCTCATTCTTTTTCTCTGGGCCTAGCCCCTTTGCCAACTTAACTTCTGTTTGACTTACAAGGGTTTTCACATGATTGGCCTCTTCCCTCTGCCTCCTTTTATTATCCTAAAATACAAGAAAAATCTCTGTCTTTATCATGTTTATAAACATTTAACATGAGAAATAAAGCAAGAAACAATGTCACTATTATGTAAGAATAAATGGTAATTTCTCAATATGTGATAGAATTTTTTTCTGCTTTAGCCCCATTTTCTGTCTACTCAACCTCTCACATGTACCTTCATTAATTTTTATTTACTAATTATGATTTGTCAGAAACTAGCAAAGTCCTACAACACTGTGTGGAAAACAGTGAAGGGCAGTGTAAAATATAGGGGAGGAACATGCAGATACTATGCTCTACTATTTATATCATGTTGAATTGTATGAGATAACATTAAACCCCATTGCAAATATAGCAAACTCATATAGTTCACCTAACATAATTTGTGACAAGTGCTACAAAAGCTAGAACAATATTTAAGGGTTATTTCCAGCTCTTTAGGAAGGAAGAATGGATCTAATACCAGGCTATATTTTGCTATAAGGAAGAATACCACGTATATAGTGAATTGCATGAATTCTCATTCATAAAAGCAAAAATAAAATTTTCTAAGAAGATAACACTTGACTCATTTGTATAGTCTGAAATTTGTTTAAAGTTCTTGGTATATGTTGAGGAGGAAGGGGATTATGACTTTATAGAAACAGCTCTCTGGGGAAAAACCAGTCAGTTGTATGTTTATATCAATCTATGATATCTCACACAGAATTCCTATTTGTAGGCATAGGAAAACAATTTTGTGAGTACTTCCAGAATACTCACAGGTAGAGTAAGGACCTACAAAAACTTAATCTTCTATGAAAGCAACAAGAACAGTGGCAAAAAAATTGTCAAAATCCAATTTTTCAGAACTCTGAAAATTGACAAAAGCTTGCAACAACCCGAGGAGTGTATATTTAAGAAAATTGCCTGAATCTCAGCAGTAACAGAGAGCTCTGAGGCATTTAAAAAAGAGCTCTGAGGCATTTAACCTACCCTATTCCTGTGTTTCTCTATAGGCTCCATGAGGGCACTTAAAGCTGACAGCTTCTTACTCACAGTGGCTGTAAAAAATAAGCACCTTGTACCCAGTGGAGGGAACAGAATCAAATCAAGAATTGTGTGCATTGGACATGTCTGACTGTTCTCTGGGAATCTCTGGAAATCTCTAGCCCCAGGGCTTATCTTTATTTGACCTGACTTGATGTTCACTCCCCGTGAGCAGCCTTTTCTCTGGGACCTTTGTCAAAGCAATCATTGTCATAGTTTAATTTTGCATTCACCTGAGATGCCATTAACAGGTGGTTCAAAAACTCGGTGAATGGGAGGTACATGGGGGCTACACAAAGCCTGAATGTGTTCCTGGGACCTGAGAAAGCCATGTGCATATGCATAACTGTGCATCCCAAGGAAAGAATAGAAGCCCTTAATCTCTCAGCTCTGGCTGACCTTGAGGCCCTATGCAAGCTGGAAGTTTAAGTGAAAGTATATTTGTGAAATGCCTATTGGGGACATAGCATGCACATAGAGCATTTTGACAAAGTATTTGGTAGATTTAATGGTTAAAATTATTTAAGGAGATTTTTTTCTAATCATGAGATTACAGCTAAACTAACTGAGCAGAGACTTCAGTGATCACACATGACAAAATAAAGACAACAAACTTTATAAAATTAGTTTGGGCAAGTTAAAAACTGGAAGTTTTAAGTAACATATTGTGGCAACTCTTGAAATCAGACACCTCCCATTCCCAAGTCTGTTGTTGTTGTTCTTAGTGTTATTTTGCTTAGTGACTTGACCAAACTACAACAAGAAAGTGTGGCACATATAAAGAAACAGTCAATAAACACTCACCCTGAGGAGGTTCAGATGTTGAACTTAGTAGACCAAGACTTTGTCATTTATTGTAGATATGTTTAAAGAGCTAAAGGAAATCACATCAAATCAACTAAGGGAAAGTATGACAATATTGTCTTGCCAATAGAGATGATCTGTAAAACAGTAAAGATTATAAAAAATAACCAAATGGAAATTCTAGACTTTAAAAGTACAATAAATAAAAAGAACAAATAACTTGAAGGGCTCACAGGGAGATGTGAGCCAGCAAAGAAAAAGAATCAGTGTACATGAAGATTGGCCAATTGACCTAATAAAATCTGAGGAATAGAAAAGAAAAAAAAAAAAAAAAAAAAAGAAAAGACAAAACTTACCTAACAAATAAAATCAGTGTAACCTAATTCTTTGTACCCTCAATGAATCCCCCAAAATTAAAAAAAAAAAAAATACAGGGGGGCAGAGACAAGATGGCTGACTGAAGCCAGCTTTCCACAAAAGCTCCCATCCAGAAGGAGAGTTAAAGGACAGAAATTTAGCAATTAAACTGGTGGATTAGAGCTGCACCAAGAGAGAAGGTTAAATAACGCACATCAACACCATTGAGGCAAGCTGCAACCCCAAGGAAACAAACAAAAGGTACAAAATCCATCGCCAAGTGGATGGGAGTCCCCTCCCCCATGAGAATGGCTTGGAATGCCCAAACAAATGAGCAGAGTTCAAAGGTTCTCCCACTACACTCCACAGGAGAGACCTTCTAAAAACTGGACCTACATCACCTACTAGAGTGCCATGGTGTTCTCCCGTCAGGCATAAAACTGTATAAAACTGTATATATTCTCTACCTGCAACTCTGAGCTCCCAGCACTCCCCCCCCCACTCTCACTCTGAGGTCTGGAGGCCTATCCCCCAGGAGTCCAGATTCTTGGGTGATTTCTTGAGGGGTGTGGACAGGGCCTAAACTGCAGCTGGTCAGTGCTGACTCTGTGGCATGGGAGTGAGGAGAGGATGGTGGGCTGAGAGGGAACCACACTGGAACGGCAGTGCCCTGAGGCACAGAGCAGCAGCTGTCTTCTGGAAAAAATAGGGCTCACCTATGGATATTACAAAGCCATGCCCCCTGTCTCCCTGGGCAACCAGAGGAGGCCGGGCATATACTCAGGTGGCAGTCACCACAGAACAGACCTGGGATGGAAATGCAGCCCCGTGAGTAAAGGGTTTGCCTGAAGCAGTACAGGCCTGTGTGGAGAGCAGGTACTAGAAACATGCACAGAGCTGGGAAGTTCCCAGGGTGGGGCTGACCCAGAGGACTGCTTTACTGAGCCTAAGAAGCATTCGGCCCTCAGGGGATCGTCAGCCTATAGACAAAGGAAGACAAGAGGTTAGAACTGACAGGTAATGGAATACAAACCTACAGGAGCAAAGACAGGGCCTGAGGCACAGGCTCTGGGAACACAAAACAGCTTCTCTTCTGCAGGGGAATTTAGCAGGGACAGAAACAAATTCACGCAAAGTTGTTCTGTTGTGTTCTGTCAGTAATATCAATCAGGGGCAGGGCTGGAAATGAGTGTACACCCCCCAGCCTCAATCAAGTGCCTGAGGTTGTCAGGCCTCAATCCCCTGCTAAATAGAGGAAGAGCGCAGTGGCCTGGCTGAGCAGGTATAAATTTCCTTGTGATTTAGACAGGTGAAACCCCCTGGAGTATCTGTTCACTACAGGCAACTGGGTCACAGCCCTGCAGGGCTATCAGTGTCTGTGTGTGACAGAGGTGCAAGGTGAGGAAGGAGATCTATTTTCTGGGTGGGTCCTCCTGACTCCACAGAGCACAACAGCAAGCCATTTCTGAGTAGTCACCAGAGCCCTGCGATCCAGTTGCCAGAGACCTTTTAAACCCTCCCACCTGAGACAGATGCTGACTGAGACAATTGATTTGGACCTTTTGAACTGAGCCAGTTGCC
>CAUYPK010065921.1:0-16519 GCA_963574355.1 Loris lydekkerianus | reverse complement strand
CTTTATAATAATATATTTTTTCCAATTTTAATATCAGGTGTATCCAGATGAAGTAGAATGATTTTGAAGAATTTCTTCTTTTTCTATTATCTATAAGATTTGGCATGATCTGTTTTTTGAAATTATCTTTTATTTTTATTTATAAATATTAGGTGTATATTTTTCAAGACTTTGAAAAAAAATAAGTAGTTAGCTGATGACTCCATACTGAATCTCAGAGTCAAAGCATTCCATAATAGATATACTCTTATTTGACAATGTGAGTGTTTCTTTTTTGCATTATTATTATTGTTCAATAAAAAAATAAAAATAAATTAAACTCTTTGTCTTGAAGAGCCTTTTTGTTTTTAGAGTCCTCAGTTTATACATTTTTATTAATACCTTCAAAAGAGTTATGTAGAAGTATCGTGAATCCGGACAGTACCTTTTAGCCTTTTCTTCTTTTTTCTCTGCATCTGTAAAGATAGTAGGCTATACTGAAAACCGAATATAGTATGAGGTAGTATCTGTAAAAGGTATATAAAGTATCTAGAAGAGAATAAATATGAGCTTTATGGTATGTTATGGTATGTACATTTTTTTCATTGTTGTTATTTGAGTCAGGGTCTTCCCCTCTGTTGCCTGGGCTAGAGGAGAGTGGTACAATCATAGGTCACGGAAGCCTCAACTTCCTGAGCTCAAGTGATCCTCCTGCCTCAGCCTCCTGAGTAGTGGGGACTATATAGGCATACCATGCCAGTCTAATTTTTTTGTATTTTTTTTTTTTTTGTAGAAGTGGAGTTTTGTTATGTTGCCCAGGCTGGTCTGAAACTCCTGGAACCTTGCTGAAGCACTAGGATTATGGTGTGAGCCACTGGCCTGTAATTTATTTTTAAAGAGAAAAAAAAAATTCATTAAAATATTAAGACTCTTTTTTTTTTTTAGTTGTTTATGGCATAGTTGCAAAACAAAGCAAACAAAATTTCACCAACACCTGGAAAATCCAATCATTATTGGAATCCCTGGTGGTGTCAGTTAACATTTATTTGAACATGTATTGGTACAAATGATTGTATTTGAAAGTACAAGTGTATTAAGAAATGAGATGAAAAGAAAAATGTGAGTTTTTAGTTTTTTTCTTTGAAGTAACTTGTACTTTCCTTTATTCTAGAGTCCTGTTGGAAATGTGTGAGTTCTGCAGGAACCTTACCAGTGTAGTTTAAAAATCACTTAATTGTGAATTATTATTTTTCCAAGGCATTGTCACTTATTCACTTGACGAGCTTGACCTCATACATCAAATTCTGCATTTATTAAATGAGAATACTAGAAGCTTTCCTGGTTATAGGGTTGGGAAAACCCAAAGAGTTACATACATTTATGTACTTTTTACCTCGGCTGTGGCTACTAATAAAACCAAAATGCTTACTGAATAATCTGTCATTTACTGGCATTTATATATTGAACTCATTGAAATTTTCCTGGAAGGTAATATATTTTAGTTATTTGTGTGCTACTAAGTGCCATGTTTTGATTGATTATTCTTTTTAAGTATTAAAGATGTTATGTAGAATAATTAAGTACTCATTAAAGTAAATGATATAATTTGTAAATCTACTTTTTCCTACTAGTTAGTAAGAGACAGGTTATTTTCTGTAATACTATAACTTGGAAGTTGTGAGAAGTCAGTTTGTCACATCAGGGCTTTTTTTTTTAAACATAAAAATTTAAGATCATTTCCTGTTTTTTTGTTTTTGTTTTTTGTGAGACAGAGTCTTACCCTGGGTAGAGTGCCCACAAGAACCTCAAACTCCTAGGCTTAAGCGATTCTCTTGCCTCAGCCTTCCAAGTAGCTGGGACTGCAGGCGCCCACCATAATGCCTGGCTATTTTTTGGTTGCAGTTGTCATTGTTGTTTGGCAGGCCTAGGCTGGATTTGAACCACCAGCTCCGGTGTATGTGGCTGGCACCCTAGCTGCCAAGGGCCCCCCCCATCCTTTTTTTTAATTACTAAAGTCTGTCAATTATAGAAAGTATAGAAAATACCAGTAAACAACAAGAACAAAAACTCACTACCTAATAGATAACCACTGTTAACATCTTCATGTTTTCCAATGTTTTTTTTTTTGTGTGTGTATTACAGGCTCAGACTGACATAAAAACAAGTAAGTTGATTATAAAAACACTTTGTTACTTTTTCCAGTTAAAAGTTCCTTTTTGTGACAGAGATGATATTTCACCTCTTAGCATTGCGGCACTTTGTTAAAACATCTTACAGAGAAATGAAGTACCTATATACTCGAGTATAAGCCGAGTTTTTTCGGCACAAAATTTGTGCCGAGTTCGGGTTTTCCGGCACAAATTTTTTGCCAAAAAAACTCGGCTTATACTCGAGTATATACGGTAAATAAAGCTGGAGCTGTTCTGGTTGAAGGTGGGGTGGAAATACAAAGCCTTAGTGTTTGGGTTGCTTTACCTTCAACAGTCTACCTTGGTGGTACCACTTAAGAACTCTATGATTTCATACATCATATACTAAGGAGAGTTGGCAAATCACTAGTCTCTAACATTTTTAATGGCTGCAGAGTGTTCCATTAGGTGACATCTGTGTTAGCCCTAGAAGTGTTTTACTTATGTCTCTCTTGAAAGAGATCTGCCTTGAGGGATGTTGTTGGCTGACAGCCTCCAGTTACAGAGCCTTTGGGATCTGTTGCATCATTGAACCACATTGCCTGGATAGCTAACTCCCCCCCAGGTACTGAGCACAGCAAGGTACTAAGGTCTTGCCATTTTTGTACAACATGGGCTTCTCTAAGAGCAGTCTGTGTACTGGAGTTGCCTATTGAGCCGGCAGATAGGAAGTGCTCTTAGAGTGTTCTTGCCTGATTCACCTTCTTTCCACATTTGGCAGTTCTATATCACAAGCTGGAAGGCTTTCTCTCCTAACTGCTCTTGATTTTGGTACTTACATTCTACATAGGCATTTCTCATGATAAGTCTCTTACAATTTTAACCCCATCTTGGGTTTGTTGCCCAGAGAACCTGAACTAACACACATCTAGATGATTTGAAAATTAATATTTCAGCTAGGCATCGTGGTTCAGCCTGTAATCCTAGCTCTCTGGGAGTCCGAGGCTTGAGCTCAGGAGTTTAAGACCAGCCTGAGCCAGAGTGAGACCCCATTTAAGACCAGGCTGAGCCAGAGCAAGACCTTGTCTCTTAAAAACAGCCAGGTGTTGTGGTGGGTGCCTGTAGTTCTAGCTATTCGGGAGGCTGAGGCGAGAGAATCTGTTGAGCCCAAGAGTTTCACGTTGCTTTGAGCTGTGATGCTACGACACCCTATCCAGGGTGACAAAGTGAGACTCTGTTTCAAATCTCAAAAAAAAATTTTTTTTTATAACTTCAAGAAGTTATAATACATTCTTGTGGCTTTGAAACAGCACAAAAGTGCACAAAGAAAACTACCCTTTCTCCAGACTCTTAAAAAAGCTATCTTCACCTTACATCTTTATCCTTATATCTTATACATCATCATTGCTTATACATCTTAGCATAAGATGTATACATCTTATACATCATTATTGCTTTTTCACCTTCACCCCTTTTTTCTCCTTCCTTGTATCCTTAAGAGATGGGGTCTTGCTGTGGGAGACCTGAGGTGGGAGGACTTCTAGAGCCCAGGAGTTTGAGTGCAGCCTGAGTAACAAGTATCTGGGACTACAGGTGCCAACTACTGTATCTGCACCTGGCCTTCATATCATTATTTCTTAATTTGTCAACTTTAGATAATATTTATCTTAATATTCTAAAAGATAAGGGACTTAGAATATCTAATATTCCTTTTACTTTTCCTCTTCCATCTCTTAATTTTCATTTATTACTGATGTTTTTTACTTTGTTAAAGTTTATGTTTATAGTTAGTTATGTGTCTATAACTTAGACTGTGCTTTGACTAAAAACTGATTTAAAAAATTGAAAATTAGTAATATAATTTGCTGTAATTACATAAATATAATCTGGTCTAGAACCAAGTGATTTGGTTGAAACTATATATAAGAAATATAATTCCATGTATCTTAGCTCTGCCAATGAAAGTGGTTCATGTTTCTTTCTAGGCCTCCCTAGTCTTTGGCCTTTGAAGGTCATATTGTCTTCCTCAGTGTTTAAGAGGACAAGCCATATTACTTGAGGTTGGATCAGTTATTGGTCATCTTCAGCAGGTTACTTAAGCTCTCTTTGCTTAACAAGTGTGATTTGCAAAATGGGTGTAACCGTTTTTTTTTTTTTTTTTTGAGACAGAGTCTTAAGATACTGCCCTGGGAAGAGTGCCCTAGCGTCACAGCTCACAGCAACCTCCAACTCCTTGGGCTTATACCATTCTCTTGCTTCAGCCTCCCAAGTAGCTGGGACTACAGGGGCCTACTACAACGTCTGGCTATTTTTTGGGTTGTAGTTGTCATTGTTTGGCAGGCCTGGGCGGGATTCAAGCCTGCCAGCTCTGGTGAATGTGATTGGTGCCTTAGCCGCTTCAGCCACAAGCACCGAGCCCGGTATAACTGTTCTTATATTAGAACTGTTTTTTATTGCTAATGAGAATTACTACAAATTTAGTAGCTTAAAACAATGTCCATTTATAACTTCATGGTTTACGTAGGTCAGTGGTTCAGTGGTCTAGGCTGGGCCTTGTTTAAAGTCCCAAAAGACTGAAATCAAGGTGTTGACAGGGCTAGTTCCTTCCAAGAGGCCCTAGGGAGAATCAGTTTCCTTGATTATTCAGATTATTGTCAGAATTGATTTCTAAGTGGCTATAGGCACTAAGGTCCCATTTTCTTGCTGGCTGTTGGCTTGGGGGAGGGTCATTATCCTTACATCTTATATTCTTTTTCCCCTTCCCCTCCCTTCTTCCTTGTATCCTTAAGAGATGGGGTCTTGCTGCTTATTTTCTACATGCCATTTTGATTTTCTGTCTCACCTCAGAATGAGCAGTGGAGAGTAGAACTCCTTTCAAACTTTAAATCTCTTCTGCTTCTGCTGGTGCATGTCTTCCATGTGTGTGCTTTCCTCTTTTACATTTAAGGGCCTGTGGGGTTTTATTGGGCCTGCCTGGGTAATCTAGAATAATCCACCTCCACTCCCACCCCCACTCCACTCCACTCCAGATATTTTTTTCTTTCTTGTTTTTTCTTTTCATTCTTTCTTTCTTTCTTTTTTTTTTTGAGACAGTCTCACTCCATCACCCTGGTTAGAGTGCCATAGCTTAAAGCAATGTCAGATTCTTGGACTCAAGTGATCTCTTGTCTCAGCCTCTCGAGTAGTTGGGACTATAGGTACCTTCCATAACACCTGGCTAGTTTTTCTATTTTTAGTAGAGATGGGGTCTCCCTCTTTCTCTGGCTGGTCTTGAACTCCTGAGCTCAAGCAATCCACCCACCTCGCCCTCCCAGAGTGCTAGGGTTACAGGTGTGAGTCCCCATGTCTGCCCTAATCTCTCTATTTTTAAAGCCCGTAACCCTTTGTCATGTAATGTGACATAACAGAAGAATAATAATAGGGGTCAAATATCATAAGGGGACAAAATCTTGCCTAGCGCAGTCCTCACCTCTAGTTTCTGTGATTGGTATTGTACAAAATACATTCACCCCATCCCAAGGGTGAAGGTCCCCAAAGGTCTCATCCTGTTCTAGTTCTAAGTCTCATCTAAATCTCGTAAGCTCAGAAGTCCTAAATCACCTAAAAAATGAAATAGAGATGAAGCTGTTTATTTGTGTACCTGTGAAACTAAAGAAACAAGTGAACTCCTCCCAAAGTACAGTGTTGGGACAGTTACGGACATTATGGACTTAAAAGGGAGAACACAGAAAAAGGAGTCATAAGTTCTAAGCAATTTAAAAAATCAGCTTGGAGAAACTCCCACTACATTTTAAGGCCTGGAAATAATCCTTTGTGGTTTGCAGTTTCACCCTTTGAGTTTGTAGCTCTTCCCTCTCTCTGGTTACTTTTGTTTTATTTATTTATTTTTTTCACTTGTTTTTCCACAGGTTTGCTGATTCTTGATTGTTCATCCATATGCAGGAAAGAATGATTAAGTTGGTCAGAACTGGATGTTCTCTTCTGCAGGTTTATTTCATCTATAGGTCTTTCCTGTGGCTATGGCATGTGGTAGGTTTCTTTAATGCATTCTTAGAGTCTTTCATTTTTCAAAAAATTGGTTATGTCCTAGCTACTTGGGAAGCTGGAAGGCAGAAGAATAATTTGAGACCAGGAATTTGTTTTACAGTGAGCTATGATTGCAGCACTGCACTCTAGCCTAGGTAATAGCCTGAGACTCTGTCTCAAAAAAAAAAAAAAAAAAAAATTATTATGGGGTCAAAAAGTTTTTGCTCTTTTTTATGTGTAAATTGCAGGTATATATACAATATAAAAATGTATGTAGTATAACTGTGGTCATAAAATTTAATGGATGAGGCAATTGGGGGGGAAATATATATATAGAGAGAGATAGAGTTTCACTGTATAGCCCTTGGTAGAGTGCTGTGGCATCATAGTTCACAGCAACCTCAAACTCCTGGGCTTAAGAGATTCTCCTGCCTCAGCCTCCTGTGTAGCTGGGACTATAGGTGCCTGCTACAACACCCGGCTATTTTTTTTGTTGCTGTTGTTTAGCTGGCCCTGGCTGGGTTTGAACCCACCACCCTTGGTGTATGTGACTGACGCTGTAACCACTGTGCTATAGGCGCCGAACCTGGGGGAAAATATTTTTAAAAAAATCTTCTTTGGTTTCAGTAATGAAAGAAGAGATTGAGAAACAGTGCTCTAAGGTGTATGATTGACTAGGAAGCAGGCTGTACCCACAGTTGCCAAAATAATCATGCCTTATCTGGGGAGTGGAATATTTTACCAGCTCCAGTACTGCTCTGCTGAACACCCACCTTAAAACCTCTCCACAGATGTGTATATTTTGAGCAGCAGCTTTCTAACTTTTAAAAATCTATCCTCCATAATATAAAACATGTTTTACATTGCAACTCAGTATACCTATATATGGATTTATAAATTATAACTGGAGAAAAATTCTGTGAAATAGAATATATCTTCATTTTGTATTTCCTGTTCTATGCATCCTAGATTATTAAAAAATGCTAATTGTGACCCTCCAAAATTATGTGAAACCTATAGTTTGAAAAACAGTTTAGGCAAGAACCTGGGCTTAATCCTGAGGCTGACAACTATTGCTGCCGACTCTTTTTTCTTTAAGTGGGGAGAGGAGGAAAGGCTAGTTGACTAAGCCATTTGGATTGCACTTCGTTAATTGCTGATTTACTGATTTATATAATGGTATTCTGTCCCTAGTCATCTTGTTTTGTATTTTAAGCTTGACACATCTCTGACTCATTTGTGAAGACCTAAGCTAGTGTCTTGACTGTAGTTTGCTTACTTACTGTTAGTCTGCTCTCATTTGTTTTGTGTTTCTGGGCATCACCCAAATTTTCTGATCTAGTGATGGAACTCTTTCCCCCCCATGTGTTTATTACTTAATATAGTTTCAGAGTTTGTTTAAAAACAAAACAAAACAGCTTTTTATCATTACCTGAATAACGGGTGGAAGAAATGGTAATTTGTTGCTTATCTGCCATGTTCATTTGGAAGCCTTATAATTTATTAATAGTCGTAAATTGGTGTTATATTTTGTTTTCTGGTTTTTCTAAGAGCTTATTACTGCTAAGTCTGCAGAAGGAATCATAATTATTTTTACGACTGAGTAAAACACGACTACCTCTGTGACATTACCTGTGTTCCTCTAAAATCTTTCATTCTTCATCTCACTGGTGGTAATTGGTGAGTCATGGTTAAGAGTGAGACTATCTGCTCACGCCATCAGAGGTTTCAGAATCTCATTTCTGCCACTCATTAGCTGTGTGCCCTTGGGCAAATTACCTCATGTCTCTGTAACTGTTTCCTTTTTCTATAGGAGGGTTAGTAGTAGCTACTTAATAAGGTTTCTGTGAGAAATACATTTTAGGTCATTTAAAAAAAGTTCTATGACAAACAGCATTTAATAGTTGTTATTTGTTAACATCATAAAATCATAACCTTACCCATTTATATGTGTGTATGTATCCTTTGTTTAGCAAAAAGGAAATCTCAGATTTGTTTTTTTTTTTTTTTTTTTTTTTGCTTTAAATTATTTTATTGGAATTCTTCAGATAAAACCAGACAGATATACAAGATAAAGTGAAAGGTATCTATCTACTTCTCACATAATAAATTTCTAGGTGAGTTTTTTTCTCCAATATGACTACAGCTGTTCACACAGGTTAATACAGGAAAGAAGTTTCTAGAATCTGCTCAACACCAGCTAGAGGACATCCTTTGTGACAGCAAATTCCTGAAATTTCATAAAAGGAACACATATTAAAAGAACGTGGTCATTTGGCAGTAAAAACATGAAGGTGGACATGTTGGGAAGCACCAGACAGATGGGAGGCAATGAGTGGATCAGGTAGTTTGAAAGATCCTCAGAGAAAAGCTTAGAGACTGTAGTCCAACCAGGTCATCATTACCAGGAAATCTCAGATATTTTATTAATGTATACAGTTTTTATGTAGCCTTCATAGGTGAACCAATTGTTCTCTTTTTTTGCTTGGTGTTCAACCTACTTGATTTAAAAGAAAAAAAATCTACTTAGGTTTTGTTTTGCTAGTTTTAAGCTGGTAAACTGAAATAGCTAAGACTAAATTAGCAAAATTAAAATGAAGGAATGTGAGGTGATTAGAGAAACCTCAGTTTGTAGATGAAGGTTGTAGATTACAAACCATACTTATGTACATGAGTTTTCTGGATAAATAGTAAGGGTGAGGGATATACAGAGTCAGAATGTCTGAAGTTAGAACATTAGTTTCATGACTTATTGGCTATGTGACTTTTGGGTAAATTTTTCAACTTTTCTGTGCCTCAGTTTCATCATCTGTAAAATGGGAACAATACCACCTACCTCAAGAAGATGTAAAGATCCCATGAATTAATGCATGTAAATTGCTTACAAATGCTTTAGAGATAGTAGCTATTAGTAGTATTAATATTGTGCCTGGGGGCTCGGTGCCTGTAGCTCAAGTGGCTAAGGTGCTAGCCACATAACACCAGAGCTGGCCAGTTTGCATCCAACCAGGGCCTGCCAAACAACAATGACAACTACAATCAAAAAATAGCCAAGCGTTGTGGCGGGCGCCTGTAGTCCCAACTACTTGGGAAGCTGAGGCAAGAGAATTGCTTAAACCCAGGAGTTGGAGGTTGCTGTGAGATGTGATGCCACAGTACTCTACTCAGGGTGACAACTTGAGGCTCTGTTTCAAAAAAAAAAAAAAAAAAAAAAAAAGTGCTTGGGTTTTGAACTCAGTGTTCATTTGTGTTTAAACAGAGTTTAAGTACAGATTGAGTATACTTTATCTCAAATTCTTGGGACCAGAAGTTTTTAGGATTTCAGATATTTTCCAGATTTTAGAATATCTGCATACACATAAAGAGAGATCGTGGGGATGGATCCAAAGTCTAAACACAGAATTTATGTTTTATAAGCATCTTTGCATATAGACTGAAGGTAATTTTTATTTTTCCCTTGAGGATGGTGAATAAACTATTGTCCTGTACTTTGACTGCAGTGTACCATATGAGGTTAGGTGTGGAATTTTCCACTTGTGGCATCATGTCTGCACTCAAAAAATGTTGGATTTTGGAGCATTTCAGAGTTTTGGATTGGGGTGCTTAACCTGCACAAAGAATACAGGGTTGAAATACAAGGTGAGATTTTTATATTAAAAGAATAAGGGTATTATCTTTTCTATCATCTATAGATGGAATAACATTTGAGAGACAGGAATTGTCCAGCAGTTTAATGAATATTTCATTGATGGAGTAATACTTCTAAGGCCCTTGGGTTTTTCTAAGATGTTTGGGGTCATACTTAGTTGTTGGTATGGTGGCTTATTGCTAGTTTTCTCACTTAACAGACTTTAAAACAATTTCTCTTTTGCCTATTTTTTTTTACCTTATTTCCTGAATTTCTGCTTTAATAGTTAATGGTAGTTACCAGGTTTTTGAAAAAATCCTTCTTTTGAAGTTGTAGGAAAATTAAAGTTAGAATGTGCATGAAACAGAATCTTTTATCACATTAATCTAGAGTCTCTTTTTAGAATATATCACCAAAAATATTTTCCTTTCCAGTGTTTGAGTGTTAGAGTATAATTATTAGTGATTTCAGTATGTTTTAGCTAATTCTTCTATTTGCAGCAGTATTTTTCTGGTGAAAACATCTTGAGCAGAACTTTTATGTATTCTGCTTAATTACTTGAGTTGGTTGAAAGTACTTTCAGAAATTGATTTTTTAAAGACTGCTCTTTATTTATTATTCACTTGAAGTTGTTTTGCCAGAGACAAGTTTGTTTTTCAAATTTTCTTATTGCAGAATTGCTTACTATTCAGATGACTTTGATGATAAACTGTGGCTACTTGTGCATCTTTTAATGTGAAAGAGTCTTACAGGAAGAGACCTCTGTCTCTGATGAATTGTCAAAAGAAGGATTTTTCTTGAAAACACTTAGAATATCTTTTGTATATACTGTTTCCTGCAGATGTTTTTATATATGTGTGAAGTGTACACACACAGACACACCCAGTATGTGTGTTGAAAAACATTTTGGTATGTCACAGGTAGGCCAACCTTTAGATTAGTAAGATTGCATCACAATTTTCCAGTATGCTATAGCATATGTTCATTCATTATCATTGGTGGTCCATTGCTAAATATAGCCCTCATTATTCTTTCCTTTACGATTTCAGTTTTGTGCATTACTAAACATGGTATTCAACTATTGTGTGTTATTAATTTTAGGTTTCATTTAGAAATTTATAAACCGTGATCGCATTTTGGATCATGAATATCAAACATCCCTTTTGTTATTAAGTAGTTGCCTTATTAAAGTAGTTGAGTTTTTCATTTCATTTGGGTAATGTGCTATGTTGAGCTTTGGTTGTTAATTGATAGCTGTGGTATCCTCTGTGAAAGCTTTTAAAATGCATAACACGTATTTCAGAAAGCAGCTGTTGCTATGGCAACTCTCGGGTCACTTGCAGCTCAGCTTACATGATTGGCTGTTAATGGAGTCTAATATGCTTGAGAAGAGAATTGAGCAAATGAAAGAAGGTTTTGAAGGAATCCTCTTAAACCTCTTGAAGTTTAACAGAATAGCACACAAAAATTTAACACTTGTTTTACTGTTATACAATTTTGCTCTAAGTAGTTTTGTGAATAATATAGGTGAGATACAGGACAGACTTTAGAAAAAATAATAATTTTCAGAACTCTGTTAAAAATGTTGTAATCTTGTCACTTTCCCTTATTTTACTTATTTATTTCTTATTTAAAGAAATATTTTCACAGCTACCACTTAATTTGTGTCCTGCCCTCTGAAATACCTACTTCAGAGGAGATCAAGGCGTGAGAGGGTTGTTAATTATGCAGGATCAGAGAGAGTTGGTGAAACCAAGGAATAGTGTCTAAATTTACTCCAGTTCAGTGAACTAGATTAGAATCTCCTTTCTCTTGGATTTTTAAGGTAGCACCGTGAGTGTTTGACTCTTTGTTAGGGCAATGTAGATGGTTTGAAAAGGGAGGTGGTGGTGTATACTTTGGATTTTGAGGACAGTAAAGTAAGTAAAATCAAAATAAAAATAAAACCAAAATAAAAATTAATAGAGCCATGCACAAAGGCATAGTAATATCTGTCTTATTAAAGGACAGAGTATCATCCATCACTGTCCACTTACTACCTTTTTTATAAAGTACAGTGTTAGACTGAGGGCTATTTTAACCAATTTTGGCAGTTAAATAACAGGAAATTAATTTAGATGAAATTTATTAAATAATAAGTTAACACCTGAAAAGCAGTTTCACTTTGTAAAAACAACTTCAGCTGATTAGCTCAGCAAGTGTAGAAAATATTACTTAGGGATGTAGCCTATTTTAAGTGTTTGCTACTTCTGGTCTTTGGGTTTTAAAAAATTACTGGTGATGGTGGTAGTGTTGAAATTTATAAACTGAGTTACAGCTATGTTGGTTTATTTGATTATTTGATTTTGCTAGCAAACATAACTAATGGAAAATAGTACCTACCATCATGCTAAATTACCTTTGATTCATTTTGTATTAAAGGAACACAGAAAATTTTAAGGGAAACTTTTCATTGTAAACTTGCATAGAAATGTGGGATGCTCCTGTTAACTATTTTGACAAAACCAAACATAAAATTTTAGTACTTAAATATCTTCTAAACACTAAAATCTGTAAGTTCATAATCAGTATTATGTATTGGAAATACTTTTCAAATCATTTTGTTTTTAAATGATAGTGTTCAAGTGACCTGGTGACTGTATGTCTTGGTCTGCCTGTGACAGTTCTGGTAGTACTGGATTATGCTCTTGGCTAATATGCTTTTTAATAGTGCTTTCTTTTTACGCTTAACACCAGGAGATATAAATAAAAGTACAAGAAGTCAAAATAGAAATCCACAGCTCTATTTAGATAGCTACTATTAACATTTTATTACCTCACCTTTTCAGTCTTTCTGTGCATGAGTATATATAAAACATTTGTCGAAGAGGTCATTCTTTATGTTTAAGTCTGTACATGGCCACTTTCCTTCTATATTATAAGCTATGTTTGATTCTTCTAAAACATTGTTTTTAATTGTATATAAAAATATTTCACAAGTAATTGCTCTCCATTTACAGGACATTAAGTTGGCTTATTTATTTTCTTTTTGCTATTATAGTTGAGGATGGATGAACCTCTTTAAATGTAAATATATTTTCATTTGTATATTTTGCTTCAGGACAATCTTAGAAGAGGAATTACTAAAAGATAACTGATACTTTAAAAGTCTTGATATATATTAGAGGGAGGGGGTGGGGGCAAGGAAAAGAAAATAGTGACTAATTCTTTCATAAGTTGGATTTAATTTTGACCAAAGTTCATTATTTGAACAATAATTGTTAATTCAACTTGTTAATACGTTGTTTAGGATATTGCATCCCTATTTATAAGTGAAATATGTCTGTAATTTCCCTTTATAACAATATATTTTTTCCAATTTTAATGTCAGTTATATCCAGATGTAGTAGAATGAATTTGAAGGATTTCTTCTTTTTCTATTGTCTATAAGATTTTGCATGATTCGTTTTTTGAAATTATCTTCTATTTTTATTCATAAA
Source organism: Loris lydekkerianus (assembly GCA_963574355.1). NCBI lineage: Eukaryota > Metazoa > Chordata > Mammalia > Primates > Lorisidae > Loris > Loris lydekkerianus. The sequence continues at coordinate 3,278 of CAUYPK010065921.1, read as the reverse complement.
TATTAGTTGTCTATTTTTTGAGACTCTGGGGAAAAAAGAAAGTGAGTATTACCGGAAATAATTCTCTTCATTATTTAGAGGCCTTTTGGGTGGGTGGGGGGTGTTGTTTTTTTCTCTCTTACTATCAAAGTTTCCATAATTCCAGTAGCTGGCATTTCGTATGGTTTCTTTGTTTTCTTGCTAGAATTTTACCTTTTCATAATTTCAAGTTCAATTGTATCTAGGATTGAGGTAGAATGATGTAAATTATGAAATATGAAATATGTATTGTTCTTTTTGATCATCTGTAGTCTATGATGTGCTTCCTAGATTCTCACAAATCCCCCAACTCTTTTGAGACTGAAGCACTCCTTTCCTCAGCTACTGGGATTATTGGTAGTTGGCTGCTCTCTGCTGAGTTCTTCTCTGGAAATTGCCCCTGGTTAAAGAGAGTAGTCTCATTCAAGGTTAATGTTTATGGGGCGGCAAATATCCAAAGACTGGCCATTGCCTAAATTCAGACATCTTTGAGGGGCTTTCCCAAAGTCAAAGGTTCCTCGAGGGATAACTGAGACAGTTTTGTCGGGGACTTTGATAGAGTTCAGCTTCTTGTTCTGTGTATCCTGCTTCATTCTTCCACTCTCACTGGTCCGCATTTAGACAGCACTGCTCTATAAATACACTTCCTGCTTGTATATTTCTATCATAGAATCTACTTCTCAGAAAACCTGCCTTGTTACCACTATATTTTATTTAATGTATATAATATTTTGCATGGAAAATATATTTCATTATCCTTGTGCTTGGACATAAAAGAAAAAGTCTTGATATATATTAATGTTGCTTTCTAGAGGAGTTTTTCATTTTTTTGACTTCTAAATTACTTTAAATTTACTTACAGGACTTTAAGTGCAAAAGGTTGAATCAATCCTGACGTTAATTCATGGCATACAATAATTACTAACTCATTTAAGGTCTTGCTTTCATTTTATTTTTTTTCCTTTTCTTTGTCTGTGTTATCTATCCCCCTTTCCAACCATACACATACATTTTGATGTGATTTATAACACATACATATTTATCTGTACGTGTTCTAGTAAATAGTAAAACATATTGTTGTCTTGTGTGGATGTAATTCAAGTAAAACACAATGTATTGGCATTATTTTGTTCTTTGGTTACCCTTTCTACCACTACTGCCTCCCCCGTTTAAAAATTTATGATAAAATATACACATAATTCAAAATTTACTTTCTTAACCATTTTTAATTGTATAGTTCACTGGTATTAAATACGTCCATATTGTCATGCAACCATGGCCACTGGGCATCTTCATAACTATTCTCATCTTACAAAACTATCTATACCTATTAAATAGTAACTTACCAAGTATCCCCATAGTTTAGCCCCTGACATTTACCATTATACTTTCTGTCCCTATGAATTTGACTTCTCTAGGTACCTCATATAAGTGGAATTGTACAGTATTTGGCTTCTTTCTTTCTCTTTCTCTCTCTCTCTCTCTCTCTTTTTTTTTTTTTGGCAATTTTGGCCGGAGCTGGGCTTGCACCCACTACCCCCAGTATATGGGGCTAACACCCTACTCCTTGAGCCACAGGTGCCTCCCTTTTCTTTCTTTCCCTCCCTCCCTCTCTCTTTCTCTCCCTCATGCCCTCCCTTTCTCCTTCTCTCCCTCTAGCTTGTTTCACTTGCTCAGTGCAAGCAAGCTTCATCCATGTGTAGCATATGCCAGACTTTCCTTCCTTTTATTGCTGAATAATATTCCATTGTTTGTGGTTATTCATTTTTCTGTCAGTGGACACTTGAGCTGCTTCCTTATTTCAGCTATTGTGAGCAATGCGACTATGAACATGGATGTATAAATGTCTCTTTAAGTGTATGTGTGAGTATATCTAGAAGTGAAATTGCTAGATCATATGGTAATTGTATTGTTAATTTTCAGAGGAACTACCGTACTGTATTCTACTGTGGCTGTACCATTTTACATTTCCGCCAACAGTATTCTACTTTCTCTACATTCTTGCTAACACTTTTTTATTTTCTGTTTGTTTGATAGTAACCATCCTAATGAATTTTAACTCATGACTAATTGAGCATCTTTTTGTGTGCCTGGTGACTGTTTATGTGTCTTCTGTGGAGAATGTCTATTTAAACTCTTTACCCATTTGTGAATCAGGGTTTTTTTGGGGGTGGGGTGGGGCGGTGTTGAGTTTTAGGAGTCTTTATCCAGGGTATTAATCCCTTATCATATATATGCTTTGCAAATATTTTTGCCTGTTCCATGGATTGTCTTTTTAATAAAAACTCTGTTGATACTGTCTCTTGATCCACCAAATTTAAACATTTTCATGGTTAATTTGTCTCTTGGTACTTTTGCTGTCTGTGCCTTTGTTATCCTACCCAAGAAATCATTGCCAAAATCCAGTGCTATGAAACTTTTGCCCTAGGTTTTTCTCCCAAGAATTTTATAGGTTTAGGTCATACATTTAGGCCATTGATCCATTTGAGTAAATTTTTGTGCATGGTGTTTGGTAAGGATCTAGCTCTCTTCTGCATGTGGATATCCAGTTTTCTCATTATTATACATTGATAAACTGTCCTTTCACATTAATGGTCTTGGCAAGCTTCTTGTAGATCATTTGATCATACATGTAAGGGCTTATTTATGGATTCTCTAACCTATTCCATTGGTCTCTATGTCTGTATGACAGTATGTACACTGTTTTGATTTCTATAGCTTTGTGATGTTTTGCCATTAGGAAGTGAATCCCCCAGTTTTGTTCGACTGGGTTCAATATCTTGTTCTTCAAATTCAAGATTGTTTTGGGTAGTCACGGTTCCTCAAGATTGCATATGAATTTTAGAATGAGTTTTTCTCTTTCTACAAAAAGCATCATTGGGATTGTGATAGTGTCTGCATTGACTAAAGATGACTTTGGGTGACATTGTCATCTTAGCAATGTTAATTCTTTCAATCCAGGTACATAAGATATATTTCCATTTACTTGTGCCATGTTTATTTTCTTTCGTTATGGTTTTGTAGTTTTCTTTTTTATTTATTTATTTATTTATTTAATTTATTTATTTATTTAAATCATAGCTGTAGACATTAATGTGATCATGGGACACCATACACTAGTTTCATAGACCGTTTGACACATTTTCATCACACTGGTTAACATAGCCTTCCTGGCATTTTCTTAGTTATTGTGTTAAGATATTTACATTCCACATTTACCAAGTTTCACATGTACCCTTGTAAGATGCCCCGCAGGTGTA
>CAUYPK010065920.1:0-13428 GCA_963574355.1 Loris lydekkerianus | reverse complement strand
AGCAGATATCTGGCTTGAGTTTTTGTATCCAGTCAGCCAACCTGTGCCTCTTTAGAGGACAATTTAAACCATTCACATTAATTGAGAATATTGATAAGCCTTTTGAGAGTCCGGTGGACATTTTTAATCCTTTTGCGACTGTGGAATTTGGAGTTTGATCAAAATTTTGTGGCCACATTTACTCTTGTGGTGGAGGATTATTTTGGTCTTTATGGAGGATAGGTCTGAGAATATCCTGGAGAGCTGGCTTAGTTATGGCAAATTTTTTCAACATGGGAATGTCATTGAAGTATTTAATGTCTCCATCATAAATGAAACTGAGTTTAGCTTGGCATAGGATCCTGGGTTGAAAGTTACTTTGTTTTAGGATATTAAAAGTCGATGACCATCCTCTTCTAGCTTGAAAGGTTTCAGCAGAGAGATCTGCAGTTATTCTAATATTCTTCCCTTGTAGGTAATGATTTTCTTTCATCTGGCAGCTTTCAGAATTTTCTTCTTCATATTAACTTTAGTGAAATTGATTATGATGTGTCTGGTGGATGTCTTATTCTGGTTGAGTTGTGCTGGAGTTCTGAAACTGTCAGCTATCTGAAATTCAGAATCTCTTGGCATGTCTGGAAAATTCTCCTTCATAATCTCATGGAGAAGAGACTCTGTGCCTTGTGAAGCCACTTTGTCACTTTCAGGGACCCCTATAAGATGAATATTGGTTTTCTTTGAATTATTCCAGAGCTCTCTGAGAGAGTGATCTGTTTTTGGCCTCCATTTCTCTCCCTCTTTGAGAGTTTGGGAGTGTTTGAAAGCTTTGTCTTCAATGTCAGAAATCCTTTCTTCTGCTTGTTCTGTTCTGTTACTGAGGGATTCTACTGTGTTTCTCAGATCTTTGAGGGCTGCAACTTCTTGTCTTAAGGTGTCAAAATCTATGGTCATTTGGTCTTTAAATTTGTTGAATTCTTGAGTTATCTTTTGGGTTACTGCTTGGAGTTCTAATTTGATCTTATTTGCTATCCAGATTCTGAATTCGATTTCTGACATCTCAGTTATTTGTTTGTGCATGGGATCTTGTGCTGTGTCTTCCCCATTGATCCTTGGGGGAGTTGATCTACTCTGATTATTCATATTGCCAGAGTTTTTCAGTTTATTTTGCCTCATGATTGTTTTTCACTGTTGCCTCTGGCCTTCCTTAGAGTTGGTGAGGTGTCTTATCCAAGAATAGACCCCAGCAGGATCACTGTATTGCTGCTGGATCTTTGTAGGGAGTGACCCTGTGTAGTTCCTCTTGGGCTGCTCCAACTAGGGAGTTCTGGTTGTGGAAGCAGGTCTGGTGTGTGACACACTGAATCCAGCAACAGGGCTGGGGGCTGTGCGCATGATTTTGGGAGTGCCTAGTGCCCAGTGACTTTGGCACAGAGAGCCCAAGGCTCTAGCAGTCTCTGGCCAGGAGAAGGGCTCTGCACAGAGGCAGAGAGGGCTCCAGAGGGCACGCGGCTACCAGTGTCCCTAGCCAGATGGGCGGGCTGGTGTGGAGGCAGGGTGGGTACAGGAGGCAGGACCCAGGGTTTCACGGCTCCCGCAATTCCTGGTCAGGGCATGCAGAGGCCTGGTGGGTGTGGGTCGCAGGTCGGGGGTTGCAGCACAGCTCTTATGGAGGTCTTGGTGGCGCCAAGCCCAGGAATTTGACCTTGCTATGAGCTGTGACACCCTGGTACTCTACCCAGGGCAGCAGTCCAAGACTCCAGTGTGCCAAAACTGGCTCACTCTGCTGCTAAGGATTAAGGCTGTAAGGCAGCTCAGTCCCCTCCTTTAGGCTGCTCAGTCACTAGGTTACTAGGTCCCGCCTGATCCTTGCTCTGGGACCCTGAGGGCGGAGCTTCCTGGGGCAGTTCTCCTACAATGGCTTCCTGCGCCCAGCTCAGTGGCTCAGTCTGGGACCCCAGACAGTGCCCAATGTTCTCCGCACTCCTGCTCAAGCTCTCCCCAAGGCAGTTCAACTGAGTGCCAAGTCCAAAAACACCAAAACAGTTCATAGGTAAGGCCTTTCCGGTTTGCAGTCTCACTGCTGCTTGTACTTACATTTGCCAGCGGTATTAGGTCGATCGAACACACGCAACTGCTTGTCAGTTTTCCACTGCTTTTGTCCTCCTCTTGGGGTCCAGAAGTCCCTTGTTGCCTCCCTGTATCCTCAAAGGGATGATTATAGGCAGATCCCACAAGCCAGAGATGCCTGGAGTCTTATCTTCCCAGACTCACCGTGCCCAGTTGCAGGGCCATTTCTTTTCTCTTATCTGGAGTTTCAGAGGGATGTGGTTTCTAAATATGATCTGATTTTTTCTTTCTTTTTTTTTTTCAGTGTGAATAGATACTTAAAAGTATTAATCGTTGCTAATTACATAAATTATCTATTTGTGTTTTTGATTCTGTACATATGAAAATGTTAGAAACTGAAGATTATCTAAATGGAGTATCTGAAACATCAATTGACTGTGTATTTATTTATGTAAAAAATCATGACCATTCCCTTTAATGCCACAACTTATAATTGTAACTATACTAAGCGAAGTGGATAACTGAAGTAGTCACCCACCTCATTCAGAACCAATCAATTTTATCACAAAATATGCAAACAATTTTTCTTTCCAAATGATCCTGTAATTATTTGTACTCTGAACTTCACTTTACTTGTGTAGAAACAGCATTGCTTCAAAATCAATATTACTGTTAGGTCTGGATGATTAATTAATAATTTTTTTTAGCATTCAGAAGAAATTACACATGAGGCAGCACCCATGTGCATAAGAGGTTGGGTCTGATGAAAGACTAATTTTATGACCAATGAAGTAACAAAAAATTCAAAATGGTTGTCCAAATTGATTTAGTTGAAACAAAAGAAATATATCTTCATGCATATAGTTTGAATCTTGCTTTTTCTATAGTGTTCTCAGCCTCTCAGTAAGAACTTAAGACTGAATTCATAAAGATTCTTATCCCCAAGTATATTCTGGGCAGTCTACAGAAGGAAAATTAGTCTCTGGACCCGAAGAGAGAATCTTTAAATTTCTAATGAACTGTCCTAGTTTGACAAAAATGCATATGGGCCAAGATGTATGTGAGCTATTGTGGTAAGTTCTTCAAATTGAAGAAATGTTTACAGTGCATTTAGAATGTGTGTTGGTGAAAGTCAAATGAGACCTAAATTGAGCTTGAACTGTGGAGAAGTGGATAAAAAATAATAATGGCTGTTGGTTATGATGAGGTTAGAAGCTTGGGTCATGACCTCTTAAGAAAAATAAGATGGAGTGTTCTAATGGATTTTTCTTAATTTAATGTAGAAATGACATTGAAAGATGGGTTTTTTTTTTTTGTTAAATCATAGCTGTGTATATTAATGTGATCATAGGGCACCATTCACTGGTTTTATAGACTGTTTGACACATTTTCATCATACTGGTTAACATTAGTATCCTCATCCTCACTTGAATTTGGTGTGACACCCCCACATGTGCCTATGTAGTCTGTGACATGCAAAGCTCAGCTTTAGAAGACATGCTCCTGACTTCTCTCTGCAACAAGGAAATGAGAGTGACAAATTTAAATTGTTTCTGTGCAAATGAAGGGAGAGATGGTGCCTCCAATTTTCCACAGGCAACACAAAATGTGTATTACAAGGGCAAAAGAATGATGGAAAATGGACACAATATATGATTTCTAGTTCCTTTATAAAATTAAACTAAACTTGAATTTATTATTTGTCAACTATATAACATTAAACAAAATAGCAGGGGGAAAAAAAAAAACAAAACATGGCAATGGTATTAACCATTTTCCAAGGCTTTATGCACCCATAGTACTTAAGAGTCTGCGCATATTAGTTCATCCTATGTTTAAAAAAGCAAGGAATGGGTGTCAGATTGATTTTTTCTTTATTGTTTTGTTTAAAAAACCTATTGTCCAACATTTCCCTCTGTGAAACAACAAAGATAAAAAGAATACAAGATTATGAAAGTTCTTCTTCAATTAACTTAGTTTCTGATTCTTGATCTTTGGCTAACGTAGTCCCTTACTCTGCAGCATTTAAGTTTCTTTGAACGTTTTTCTTGAGGATAACTCCTAGAAACCGGAAGGGCATAGATTTTTTAGTGGCGGTTATAGGGATCAGGAGAGGGCATGCTATCCTGACCCATGTGTTAAGATAATCTCATATCAGGCATTGAATTCAACATTTTAGAATCCATTCCAGTTTCTTATCTGTAAAACCACCTAGAGATGGTAATTTGGAAAAGCTGAATGGATAAATGGAATACCAGATTCTGATTTCCTCTGGAGAATCAGGGTGGTAAATCCCTGCTGGATCATGGAAATTAAGCATTTCCCCCAGACCAACCTTTTCTTTTGCCCTAGGATAACCTGATCAAATTTCTTGGCTTCATTTTCTCTATTGGGCTAGCAGTAACGTGAAACTGCAGAAGTCCTGTCAGATCTAAAGCCAATTTCAAAGGCAAGTCAATTCCTTAGGGGAAAGGCAGCCACGCAACGGCAAGATTGTGCTAATAGTTAAATCCCATCTTCACACACCACTAACTGTCTTAAGAGAAAATGATTTAGGGAGAGAGAAACCACCTCAGGAAAAAGGCAGAAATGAAAAAGGCAGAGAGGAATCAGTAGAAAAAAATAAAATAAAATAAATAAAAGCTCCTAGATGTTTTAGGAGATGTTTCAACCTGGGGATCCACAAACTAAATTCAGACAAGTTCCTCATACACAAGTTGAAACATTCTTCATGCTGATTTTTATGTGGAATAATTAAGTCAAGGTGATATTTTATAACACCTCTCAAGCTATTTTAGTCAGATGCATATTTCTACATTATTTTTGGAGATAATCATATATCATTAATAAAAAGAGAATCACTAGGAAAAATAGCTATGTATTTACTCTGTGGTATGTCAGTGTGTAATCCTGACTTCCAAATCCTTTGTAATTTTAGAAAAAAATTTAACTAACTGATATTTTCTGAGGATATTAATTTTTTATGGTAGTGGCTATTATAGATTACTACTGGTGCGAATTATATTAAGTATTGGTCATTACAGACTGTTTCCAGATATTATTATCCAGTATACAGAAAGATGTTTGGAGAAGAATTTTTGTCATTATATGAATATGTATTTTGAGTAAAATATTACTATTGAGGAAAGGTGCAGAATAGAAATATTACTATTTAAAGACCTTTAATTCATTTATTTACATGTTAAAATTAGCTTTGAAATAAAGATTCATTAAATGTGTTGCATTAATAGAATCATGGTTTATAGTTATCACAGATTTCTTAATGACAAATCATTCTTTTTCTTCTAATGGACATAAATCCAACCTAAACTATAACAAAAGACATGCAGAAACTAGTAAGAACATTGTTCACTTAGCAAGCTATTCAACACAGCTTACATGAGCTCAATTCATTCTGAAATTTTCAAATAACCAAAGGAAGAATGAAGGATATTTTCAGTTGTATAATTATCCAAGCTGTGAGCTATGCAGAAAACACAAATCATAGTTTTATGCCCAAAGCCTACTTACATCCTCAAGCATAGACCAGAGATACTAAGGCTTGCAATTATTTATCTTTCTTACTCCTGTATATATGTTTTTTAAAAGATACTCCTTTTCCTTTTGTTTACAATGGGTGTAAACATCTCGAAAATCAAGTTACTATGATGACAGTAACTGCAGATCCTGGGTCTCCTAATTAGGTGGAACAATAGTAATGATCCCATTGTTTCTTCTGTCTTAACATCATTTCCATTCTTAATTCATTATGGCTGTGCAGACAGAGTCAAGTATTTCATTAAAAAATCATCTGGATAATTTACACAAAAGAAATGATACATGTATGCTCGCTGACAAAAAAAAAAGAGAGAGAGAGAGAGAGAGAGAGAGATCCGGTATTAAAGATCAAGTTTGTTTTTCAGATCAAATTTGCCAGGGAAATGCTTATTTGATGGCTGCATGGTATAGTGAAAAGATGATTCAATAATATTCTTTTGGGCCTGCAGCAGTGGCTCACTCCTGTAATCCTAGCAGCACCTTTAAAGGCCAAGGCAGGAGGATTTCTTGAGGCCAGGACCAAGTCAGGTTCAAGACCAGCCTGAGCAAGAGAGACTCCATCTCTTCCAAAGTAAAAAAATGAGCCTAGCATTGTGGCAGGCTCCTGTAGTCCCAGTTCGTTGGTAGGCTAAGGCCAAAGGATCACTTGAGCCGAGGAGTCTGAGGAGGCAGTGAGTTGTGATGATACCACTCCACTCTCCCTGAGTGATCGAGTAAGACCCTGTCACAAAAATAATAACAATATTCCTTTGATCACAAATGACAAAAATTTCTCTCGTGTTAATTTTTTAAAGGAAATGTATTGGTTCCTATATTTGAGAATTCCAGTGGTGCATGCTAACTTTAAGCTGTGGTTGGATCTACAGATATAAGCAGGATTCCTTGGCAACCATCTCTTTCTTCATTCCTGAGAATGTTTTCTTGCTTGGCTCTGTTTTTTATTCATACATTCTTGATGCAGAGAAGGAGGCTTGGGAAACTACAGACCCATACCTTTTTACCATTTTACCAACCCTGGTAAAAAGATGATACCAACAGTAACAATAACAGTAATAGCTGGTATTCAGCTACAACATTTACTAAGAACTTACTTTATGCAAGATATTTCTAGGTAATTTAATACTAATTAACTGACCAAAATAATTTTATAAAGTAGGTTATTACATTTCATATTTTACAGTGATGGTAATCCATTAGGCTTTTTTGCTAAGTCCATTAGAAAATTTGGGAAATCCCTGATGGAATCTGGTTTGGTTCAAATGCTTATTCCTAACATAATGTGTATACACAAGGCAAAATTTATGTAACAGTTGGGTCAGCCTAGTTCAATGTTCACCCTGGGCCAAGAAAAGTGTGTAGTGTTCTCCAAAGAAGAAAGGAAAATGTCCTAAGACAACCAATTGTACATAGGTTGACTTTTGAATCAGGTCGCAACCTACATTTAATTTTCAATGGCTAATTTTGAGTTTGATAACTAATCATTGACTATCATAACTTAGACATTTTAAGGAAGGGATTAGTAATTACTAAATTAAATAGTACTGATTAAATATTGGTAATATAGTATATTGCATAGTTAAAAACAGTAATATAATTTGTACTATAGGTCAAAGACCTCAAATCAGTACAGAGAGAATAAATTATATGAAAATGTGTAGAAACAAAGGGCAAATGAAGATTAACAGAGGATGAGATTACACATAATAAAATAATAGCCATTAATTTTTATCGAGACCCTAATATGAGCAACTATTCCGTACAGTTATTCCAACATTTCGTACAGTTAATCAGTATGGAAAATGTTTAGGTTTTTCATGAGTTACAGAAAAAGGACCTGAGGCTAAGGAAGAAAAAGTAATTCACCCAATGAAACATCTGCACAACTATCACGCCTGGGTTCAATCCCAGTTATCAGACTTCATAATGCTTTCTTTCTGTGGCTTTACTTGCTAAATAAAATAAGATTTGAATAGGATTTATTTAATTTAGTTCAGGACATAATACATCCTGAACTATTAGAATTTTTAATATTTATATATTATACATTTAAATGATTCTTTAATAGCATTCTGCAAGTGTATAATTTACAATTCTACCTTCGAAAAATATGCAGACACATTGGGAGTTACGTCTATAAGGAGAAGAAATTTCTTTATTATTTCACCTTAAATTCAAATGCAAAGCCTAAAAAAATAGTATTTGTTATCAATCAAATTAATGGCCATGCTAATTTAATCCAGGAGATATTGCCACAGCCTAGTATGAAATACAACCTTGGAACACACTGTCATACATCAGAATAAAAATACATTTTTCCAAGTTGGTAAGGGATATGTTCTATCTTATTTCATAGCTACTGTTTAAAAATCAAAAGGTCTCCTTTCAGATTGTGACATGCCTCCTCTAATGTCAGATAAAACTGTCTGGAACCACCCTTTGAATTTTCAAAGAGGTGTGTTCTAGGTTATCATGCTGTGTTCACATGGTATCATTAGAGCCTTTGCTTCTAAGGCTGGAGCTGGGAACACTTTAAGGTCAATCACTTGTACGAGCTTAGAAGGAGAGTACCATATTCAGTGAACTTAAAGAATACATTCTAGGGCAGCGCCTGTGGTTCAAAGGAGTAGGGCGCCGGCCCCATATGCCGGAGGTGGCTGGTTCAAACCCAGCCCCAGCCAAAAACTGCCCCCCCCAATAAAAATAAAAGTATACATTCTAATTCAAATTAAATGACTGAATAAACTTCCAGGTATATCTTATAACACTTGAGGATTTTGTAAATTAAAAAAATTAAATCTTTAAAATTTACTTTTAGGTGGAATGAAATTATCTGTCTTTGCATAAGAAATCAATAATGAATTTAATGTTATCAAAATTCTACAGACTATTTTCTTTCCTTTTTTTTTTTTTTTAAAGACAGAGTCTTAAAAAAAAGACTCTGTCTTTTTTTTTTTTTAAGACAGAGTCTCACTATGTCATCCTTGGTAGGGTGTCATGGTGTCACAGCTCACAGCAACCTCTAACTCTTGGGCTTAAGAGATTGTCTTGCCTCAGCCTCCCAAGTAGCTGGGACTACAGGTGCCCCCCACAAAGCCTGGCTACTTTTTGTTGCAGTCATCACTGTTGTTTAGCTGGTCTGGGCTGGGTTCAAACCCACCACCACTGTGCTATGGGCACTGAGCCTGCCTGCCTGCCTGCCTTCCTTCCTTCCTTCCTGCCTGCCTGCCTGCCTGCCTGCCTGCCTTCCTTTCTTTCTTTCTTTCTTTTTTTTTTGTAAGCAGGCCCAGGCCAGGTTCTAACCCACCTCCCCCAGTGCCCTGGGCCAGCACTCTAACCACTGAGCAACCGGCATGCAGCCAACTACAGGCTATTTTCAATTTGTCTAATACAGATGACCTTCGAACAGCACTGGTTTGAACTGTGCAGGTCAACGGAGGTATGAATTTTCTTCTGCCTCTGCCACCCAGGAGACAAGAAGACCAACCCCTCTTCCTCAGTGTAAAGGCAATGAGGATGAAGGTCTTCATAATGGTTCCTCCCCTTCTGCTTGGTGAAGAGTTAATATATTTTCTCTCTTATGGTTTTCTTAAAGTTTCTCTTCTCTTTTTTTTTTTTTTTTTTTTTGGTAAGAATGCAATATGTAATACATATATATATTTGTAACATACAAAGTATGTGTTAACCAACTGTTTGTGTAACTGGTAATGCTTTTAGTCAAAAGCACATTATTTATAGTTAGAATCTTGGAGGAATCAAAAGTTATACACTGATTTTTGACTGCATGGAGGGTCTGTATTCCTAACCCCAGTGTCAAAGGACGCTGATCACAAAGTCATCCTTCACCAATATATACTTGATGTTTTGCAAAATATTGATATTTGCAAACCATAAACACACTCTGAAGACTCTAGAAAAGGTTATGTGCTAAAAGTCTGTAGAAGGGGACATTTACGGTCACCTGCAGATTGTCCTGGCTCTGTATAGACAAGACAACCAGCGCAACAGCCAAATCTTTTACTTCACATCCTGGTGTGTGGAGCATAGCATAGCACTGCCAACCTCAGTGTGTACAGGTGAAAAGGGTAATGTTATCAGAAAGATTTGGAGAAGTTTTGTACCAATTCATCAGAGAATCAATTTGTAAGCACAGAAAGGATATCAAAGTGTCAGTAACAACCAACTCTGACTGATTATTCTTTATCAAAAATAAATCAAACTAAATAGAACCAATTTACTTTTTATAATGAAAGAACTGACTCTGTAAGTAGGGAAAATTCAGAGACAAAAACTCTTAATTTCCATTTTCTTGTGAACTTGCACTCATATTAAGTTTCAGGAGGTCTGTTTTTGAATAAGAGTAATCTAAAGGGACAGGAGGATACACATACACACAATATATTCAAAAGATATATACAGAGAATATTCTGTGATTTCATATATATGTGCGTTTATATATATATATATCTGTATGTATGCGTGTATGCAGTAGACCCATGTGAATGGGTGCATACAATTCCTGGAGTTGTCTTGCATTTTTCCTTTTTTGTATTTTATAATTTTTCATTTCTAAATTATCTTGGAAATTGAGGATGAACAGAGTTAAGGTAGGAAAGGAAGGTATTTCAGTGATGGGAACGCTTGAGCAAATGCATATAAATAGGTCTAATAGTTTATATATTATACATAGATAATACACAGATTTTTAAAAATCAGATATACTTATGAAAAGAGACAGCAAAGTATCCCCTGAGAATAGACTGCATAAATTGACAGGGTAGAAATCTAAGGGTTTTCTGGAACATGTAAATCTCCATCGAGTCTGGCCCCTGTGGCCTGGGTTCAGTTTTATACGCACTCAATGATATCTCTTATTTATGTAACTCCCATTGGCCCATCTGAAAGGAAAGGGCAGTGACACCCATTGTAGTATGCAGCAACTAGCCGGGCTGTGGATCTTAACTTTTTTCCTCCTTACCAACCTCTGACCACTAAATTCCTGTAGCTGCCTCTGTACTACACAATTTCAGCGTTAAATGCATTCTTTTGCACCTCTCTTGACAAGGAGCAGTGTAGAGAACAATTCTTTAGGTGACATTAATACTCGAGCCTAGATTAACGATGCCGAATCTGATGTATGTTGTCTTTCCCCAGCCGCACAGTCTAGCATTCTCCATGCCCTTTTGCTGTGGTTGCACATTAAGCTGCATGCTTTAGAGATTTTCCACAACAACTCCCAGACCACTTTCCTCATCAGTATTCGGCGGTATCTTCCCCTTTAGCAGATGCACATTATTTTCTTCTCCCTTTGTTCTTATATTTATTGTTCTAAGGTTTATCAGCATCAACTGCCTTTGCAGTTTATTAGCCTGCTTTCAATAGTGACCCAAAGTCCCATAAAAATACATATGTAAATTGCTTGATAGCAAAACACACCAGTCTGTTTATAGGAAAATTAAGAGATAGAATTTATGAGGAATGCTTAAAAAATAAGATGTCATTCCTCAATTGGGTAATCAAATATTGACAGAATTTTTTTTAAGTTGTAAGATTTATGGTGGAATCTTCTTTTGGCCCTTTTAAATAATATGCTGGTCTTAGTGTGTGTAGAATAATTTGCTTCAAAATGTGTGCAATGGCAATCATTTGTTTTTAGAAGAAAAAAGAAATAATGCATTCTTGCTTTATTGAATTATTACAAAGTAAAGACTTTGCTTTTACTTAAAGCTCTGGTATAAAATGCTTTTAAGGGCAACCAGTTACAAAAATGTCATTGAAACAATCTTGGATGTAAATCATTTTTCACTTTCTTAATGTGAAAATGTGCAAAGCTTGATGAAACTCAAAGAACATGAGATGCTGGTGAAAGATAATAATCTTTTCATTCTGGGCTCCCAGACTGTGCCAAGGAGAAAACACAGGCAAACAAAAGCATTATTCCCCAGGCTTCCAAATGAGGAATAGACATAATTACAATCCATCGGTTTACTCAAGTGGTGGTCAATGTGATTCACCAGTTGAATTCTGGCTCTAATTGCCATTACTCAAACTATGCCTATTTATCCCCCAGACAGGGCAAAACAGCCGTCTTTGTAGCCCAGCTTTACAGAGCACATTTGGGATAATCAACACTGGCAATTGTTTTCTATTCATGCTTCCAAGAATACAAATTGCACTGAATGGTGAGAAGTGCCAGGGTGAATAATGTTTCTGTTCCAAGCCAGTCAGATTATATGTTCACCCATCCATCCACCCATCCAACCATCCATCCATCCATCCATCCATCCATCCATCCATCCATCCATCCATCTATCCTTCCCTCGTACATGCTCTAGACATTGTGCCAAATACTGATAATAAATGATGAAAAGAAGCAGATATGGTCCCTACTTCCAAGGAGCTTACAGTTGGGGAGTGGGTAGGAGAAGGAGGTGACATTAATTAAATAATCCCACAAAAGTATCAAAAACTTTGTGATCTATGCAATGAGGAATAGGGGCAGGTGTTACCAGAGTCTACAGTAGGGGAATATATGGTTGTCAGAAATCTTAGAGAAAGAGTCCCAGGGGGAGTAGCACTTAGAGCACTGAGCTAATATGACAGGCTGTCAAGAAATTAACTAGGTGGAGAAGGGAGTGAATAAAAGCCCAGGCAGAAGGAACAAGATGAGCAAACCCCCGGTGTGAGGGGAGCTTGGTACATAAAAGGAAGTAGATGGACAGCTTTGCTAGATAGAGCACAGGCTGTGAAGGTTTGGCACCATAGTGGAAATCCAGATCAAAACGTGTACTGTGGGCCATGATGGGGAATTTTGTTTTATCCTATATAAAATGAGAGGATATTAAGCTGTTTTAAACAGGGAGAGCATAATCAGATTTGCATTATGAAAAGATCACCCTGACTCCAATGTGGAGAATACATTATTGGAGGAAATCAGAAAAATCTCTAATGCTCTTCATAGTCCGCAATGCTGACAAGCAAGTGATTAGGGAGTTTTATTACTGTAATGGCGGTACTGAAATTAGAAGGATCTCAAAGGAGGGATACGTGAGCTGAGCTGACTGGTCAGGTTGCGACACTATCGACACTAATGCTCTGCAAGGAATGTGATCTTAACTTATTTTAAGACCCTACTGAGTTGGGAATCCCTGTTCTCTAGCAGTCTCTTTACTTCTGTGACTGTGACCCTGGCCCAAGGTGCCATCATCTTTTCCTGCATTATCTCCACCGTGACTATGTGTTCATCCTGTGCCACTCTTGTCTCCATTCAGTCTGGCATCAGTAGAGTCTCCAGAATGATCCCATTACAATATGTCAGATCACATCATTCTTCTGTTCCTGCAATGGCGTCCCTCTCTGGTGGAGAAATAGTTAACAAAACGAGTCTTAAGAGAGCTTCACACCCTCTTCCTCTTGTCCTGTCACGTCTCTAACCTCATGCCCTCCCTGTCTCCCTCACTCTCTCCTCTCCAGCCTCCCTGGCTACCTTGCTGTACCTTCAATAGGCATCCATTTGCCTCAGAATTTGAATTAACTTCCTTTCCTTTCCTTTCCTTTCCTTTCCTTTCCTTTCCTTTCCTTTCCTTTCCTTTCCTTTCCTTTCCTTTCCTTTCTTTTCCTTTCTTTTCTTTTCTTTTCCCTTTCTTTCTTTCTTTCTTTCTTTCTTTCTTTCTTTCTTTCTTTCTTTCTCTCTCTCTCTCTCTCTTTCTTGACTCTCACTCTGTTGCCATGGGTAGAGTGCCATGGAGTCAGTATAGTTCACAGCAACCTCAAACCCCTGGGCTCAAGTGACCCTCCTGCCTCAGCCTCCAAAGTAGCTGGGACTAT